>CAUYRH010081158.1:0-75001 GCA_963574655.1 Perodicticus potto
GCAATTGAAGCAGTATCAAAAATACACTACTGGGACCTGATCAAACTAAAAAGCTTCTGTACAGACAAGAACATAGTAAGTATAGCAAGCATACAGCCCTCAGAATGGGAGAAAATATTTGCAAGTTATGCCTCCAACAAAGGTTTAATAACCAGAATACACAGAGAACTCCAACATATTAGCAAGAAAAGAACAAGTGACCCCATCTCAGGGTGGGCAAAGGACTTGAAGAGAAACTCTAAAGAAGACAGGTGCACAGCCTATAGACACATGAAAAAATGCTCATCATCCTTAATCATCAGAGAAATGCAAATCAAAACTACTTTGAGATATCACCTAACTCCAGTAAGATTAGCCCACATGACAAATTCCCAAAACCAGAGATGTTGGCATGGATGTGGAGAAAAGGGAACACTCCTACACTGCTGATGGGAATGCACACTAATATGTTCCTTTTGGAAGGATGTTTGGAGAGTACTTAGAGATCTAAAAATAGACCTTCCATTCGTCCCTATCATTCCTTTACTAGGTATATACCCAGAAGACCAAAAATCACACTACAACAAAGACATCTGTACCACAATGTTTATTGCAGTCCAATTCATAATTACTAAGTCATGGAAGAAGCCCAAGTGCCCATCGACCCATGAATGGATTAATAAATTGTGGTACATGTACACCATGGAATACTATGCAGCCTTAAAGAAAGATGGAGACTTTACCTCTTTCATGTTTGCATGGATAGAGCTGGAACATGTTCTTCTTAGCAAAGTATCTCAAGAATGGAAGAAAAAGTATCCAATATACTCAGCCCTACTATGACTCTAATTTAAAGGTTTCATATGAAGGCTCTAACCCAAATATAGCACAAGAATATGGGAAGGGAGGGGAGGGAGGAGGTTGGAGTGGAAGGAGGGTAATTGGTGGGGCCACACCTATGGTGCATCTTAGAAGGGTACAGGCGAAACTTACTAAATGTAGAAAACAAATGTCTTCATACAATAACTAAGAAAATGCCATGAAGGGTATGCTAAACAGTTTGATAAAAACATTTCAGATTGTATATGAAACCAGCACATTGTACCTCTTGATTGCAGTAATGTACGCAGCTATGATTTAATAAAAAAAAGAAAAATGAAGAAAAAAAAGAAGAAAGAAAGAAGGAAGGAAGGAAGGAAGGAAGGAAGGAAGGAAGGAAGGAAGGAAGGAAGGAAGGAAAGGAAGAAAAGAACGACATTTGTCTAAAAAAATTTTTAAATAAAAGAAGTAGTTTTTAAACTACAAAATAATCACTATTATTCTCCTCAGTAAAGAAGCTGCATTAGTCAGGGTTCTCCAAAGAAACAGAATCAATAGGAGCACAGAGATGTGAGAGGGGATTTGTGGGACTCAGCTCATGGGATTACAGGGGCTGAGGCATTCCCCATCTGCTATCTGAAAGCTACAGACCCAGGAAAGCCACTGGTGTAGATCATGCTGAATCTAAAGGCCTGAGAAGCAAGAGGGCCTGTGTTCAAAGACATCCCAGCTCAAAAAGAGAGTGAATTTTCCATTTTTTCCATTTTCTTATATTCACACCCTCAGTAGACTGAATGGTGCCTGCCCACACAGCTGAGGGTAGATTTTCTTTACTCAGTCCACTAACTGATTCAAATCCTGATCTCTTCCGGAAACACCCTCCCAGACATACACAGAAAGAATATTTTATGAGCTATCTGAGCATATCTTACCCCATGCAAACTGTATCATCAAATTAATTACAGAAACCTATGGAGTTTGCTAATAAAAACACGAGGATGGAGACACATCATTGATTACGGTGTGTTCTATCACCAAGGCCATTTGGGGAGATAGGGTAGAATCCCCATTTCAGAGATTCTCTGTCACAGCCACGAGAACCAGAGACAAACAAAATCAGCAGCAACTACTGACTACTGACTGCTGCAATATTATTTCATTAGGTTTTAAGAATTAAAACTCTGATGTCTAAGTGAAATTTAAATACCTAGATCTACTAGATAAGAATTACAGAAGGAAATATAGTAGAACTTTTATTTTTTAATCCAAAAGAAAACAGTTAAGAAGCAAATATCAATGTTGGTGTGGATGCAGACAAAAGGGAACATTTCTACATTGCTGGTGAGAATGCAAACTAATATGTTCCTTTTGGAAAGATGTTTAGGGAACACTCAGAGATCTAAAAATAGACCTGCCATTCTATCCTACAATTCCTCTTCTAGGTATAGATCCAGAAGGCCAAAAATCACATTTAAACAAAGATATATGTACCAGAATATTTTTTGCAGCCCAATTCATAATTCCTAAGTCATGGAAGAAGCCCAAGTGACCATTGACCCATGAATGGATCAATAAATTATGGTATATGTACACCATGGAATATTATTCAGCCTTAAAGATGGAGACTTTACCTCTTACATGTTTACATGGATGGGGCTGAAACATATTCTTTTTGGCAAAGTATCTCAAGAATGTAAGAAAAACTATCCAATGTACTCAGTCTTACTATGAAACCAATTTAGAGCTTTCTTATGAAAGATATAACCCAATTATAGCTCAAGAAGAAGGGGAAAGAGGAGAGGGAGGGAAGGAGAGGGGGGAGGATAGGTGGCGGGAGAGTAATTGGTGGGACCACACCTACGGTGCATCTTACAAGGGTACATGTGAAATTTACTAGGTGTAGAATATAAATGTCTTAACACAATAACTAAGAAAATGCCTTGAAGGCTATATTAACCAGTTTGATGAAAACATTTCAAATTGTATATAAAACCAGCTCATTGTACCCCATGACTGCATTAATGTACACAGCTATGATTTCATTAAAAAAAAAGAAGCACCCCCCCAAAAAGAAGCAAATATCAGCTAAAAGTCACAGGAAGGAAGAATAACCCCTAAATTCATGGATGGTACTCATATTATCTTTGACCATATCATCAGAGGATGAAAAGATTGATGGTAGCTAATGTCTCCTGAGGAGAAGAATAATTAGAAGGCCCTTATGTAATATCTGTTTGCCCTTCCATCTGTAACTGTCATTGGCTCTTTACCAAACTCTAGTGAACTGTATCTCAGTAGCATCTCCTTAAGTTTGAGAAAAGAAACATAAAATTAACCATATTAAAATTAAAAATAAAATTAGGGTCTCATGCATTTCGTGAGTAGGTTTATGGAATTCCTTATTCCCAGGAGGGAGGAGAGATGTGAGGCCATTCACAGATGACAGAATTATAAAGAATTATTGAGAAAGGTTTTCAGGACATTCTTTGTCCTGAGGTTGATATCAGAACCTCCAAGAAGATAGACCTTGGCCTTCACTCAAAGTAACAATCTAATTATGTTTTTAATCTGAAACAGTTGGTTCTAAATAAAGATCCAGGAGACACTGGATGGGCTTCTCCTTCTAGACCAGTTGTCATAGATCTTTCCATGGTAGAGTCTGTGTTAGGCCAGTCCTACCAAGAAAGATAACTTTACAGTATCACAGATCAAGTTGGCATTGCTAAGAAGAACATGATTCCAAGAGCACACTCTCACCACTGCCACCACTCACTAACCTAACACACTTTCCCTGAAATATCTTCCAACCAGGAGCCAACACACTCCAGAAGCAGCTTGGCCAGCCTGCCCCACCTCTCCCGGGACCCTGTCTCTGACTTCCCAATCACAACACCAGACCCTCACTCAGACCCTTCTGCAGACCGTCACAAAGAGTTCCTTAGCACTTTGTCCCAGGTGGCATTTACAACAGGCAAGAAGGCACGGCAAATGGCCATTAACGCCAACAAAAACCACAGCAATGGGGGCAACTAGTGGCATTTGTGGAGAGTCATCTTTTTTGATAATTCCTTGTTGCCCACAAAATATCTATTCAAACCATAAGACATTTGCTTGTGTTAAAATTCTTTCCTAATGACCACGAAGTCTGTTCACATAAATCATGTCCATATCATAGCGAAGCCTAACTGTCCACCTTGCCAGTTAAATCAACAACTTTGAGAACTAGCAATTTCCAAGCATATCCAGAAGTTAGCCCTGCCTTGGCTAATGAATAGGATATTTTATTTTTATTTAGTAGTCTTGATTCCAGTCACCAAATCTCTTTTAAAAAGAAATGCTTCTAAAACTAATATTTACTTGTTCCACCAGAAATACTTTAATTGGCTTTGTGAAATCAATGGTTCCCTTGATAATTGATAAAAGAGTGTCTCTTTTCCCTGTCCTGGCAATATCTTGGTTTAAGTGACAGGACAGATAATTCTTTCACAAATATGAAAAACAGATTTTCGGATACAAGCTTATTTTATTAAGCCACGTTATTTAATTTTCAAGTCATTTTTGCTAGTAAGCACTCTACATTAATACCTTGAGTTCACATAGAGTTTAACAATATGAATTTCCTATCAGAGAAAAGTACAATATATTTTTGGCAGAAGCCAAGTTCATGCGGAATTAACAGTTATCAAATCCCAAAGGGGAAACAAATTCTCTTTGCTCCTTTCTTGCCAGCTGTCATAAGTCCAATTTGCACTTTCAAAATTCTGCCTGTTATCCCAGACTTTAGAATGAGAGGACTAGTAACTTAGCATATTCACACTCAGCTGTATCAAGTCCAAACATTTACTGGTGCCCAGTTGCCACCAAGGTAGAAAAACTGTATCAACTTAAATTAATTTTCATATTTAAAAAATCCAGACTATGCTACAGGGAGTAAATTACTTTTCTATTCTTAAGTAGATGTAGCAAAAACCAATCTCACATTACAAATTAAATGAATTTCTTGAAAAGTTGTGTCAGATAAAAACCTACTTTTCTAATGCCATATCTTTTCAAAATATAAAATCAGGCTAGAGTTTTAAAATAAGGAAATCAAGCAGTATTACAAATAGCAAACAACCATAGACTTCAAGAAAAAGAATGTTATTTCTTGCTATAAACATGATTCACATGAAAACACACTTTGAGTGGGCCTTCCAAAAATCCACTCTTTTTCTGAGACTTTGGAAACACTGTTTCATCTGCATAGTGCCATGTTCACCCAGAAAACTCCTATTCAACATTGAAGATTCAACCCAAATATCAATGTCTCTATATATCCAGCTTTCCCTGCTCTGTGACCTCTGAAGGAAAAATGCTTGCCTCCTTCCCTGAGTCCCACGTGGAATTAGTGCACCTCCTTTCTGTCCTGGCACTTGATAATGAAGACAGGCTCTCGGCATCATTGCTGAGAACGTGTATCCTTCACTAGACCCTGTACTCCCTGCAGGAGGTGATGCTTAATGCACCTTTGGGAGTTCAGTGCCTACATCAGTGCCCAGCACCTCATTGGTGCTAAGTAAATACTTGTGAAATCAATGAGCAAACAAATGAATGAATTTAAGAATTTTAAATGGAATTTTGAATTCTTAAGAGCTTATCATAGATATCCCATAAATTGGCCTCTATGGATAATTCAAACATGTTTTCAATTAGCATATTCCTTAAGTCTCCTGGTATCAATACATGGAGTATTTTTAGTTGGGTTGTTCTAAATAAACTCTGATCTCTCTGATTTCAGAAGGGAAGATCAAAAGACTTCCAAGATCCTCATGTGCTCATCAGTTAATATCAGGGTGACTCAGCAACAAGAAAGAACCCAGAACACCCCACTTAACAACCTCTTACTTGGAAGACTTTTTTAAATGTTATACCTAGCTGATTAACAAGTATTACCAGACATACAACATAGTTTATAAAGCAGGAACAGCCCTGGAACTGAAGGGAAAAAACAAGTACCAATTAAAGGTATGTGTAACATCCACAACATCAAGTACTAGAGAAATTAGAGAAATGCAAGGAAGAGTGCACAGTCAAGGGCAAGCACATCCTCGCAAGTAGGCCATGAGGTGCCCATATCACATGTTCATCCCGGTGGGAGTCTCCCACTCACTGTCTTTAGACAGCTGGGCAGACAGATAGCTCAGCACACACCACGATTTAGAGCATCCCTGAAAAAAGATCTTAGAGTAAATACCTAAAGATGGTCATCAGTTCTTAATTTCCATTACCCTTAGAGAACACAAGAAAACTTGGGATAGTCAATGATTGGCATAACATTGTGAGGCAGAGTAGCAAGTCAGAGGTAGTAGGCAAAAACCAGCAGAAGAAAATAAACAGGGTGCTCTTCTGCAGGCTCAAGTCATGGAAAATTAAGGGCCATTTTAAACCACACTGGATATTGAAAGAATTGCAACCATTGCTGTGACAGAGGCCTCAACACTTTCAACGCATGAAGAAAAGAGAAAGCCAAACTGTAAATAAGTGACCAGCAGAACTCACGAGGGGGTAGGAAATTTCTCTAATGAATATTAGATAGTAGAAAAGGGAGGTATTTTTCCTTTTGCATTTTTTAGTTTGCTAATTATAAGCCTAAGAGCATGATAACCTAGAGTCCATAGTCTACCTGTTAAGCTTCAGCATATAAAATGGCTTTTTTTTTTAAATTATTTTTTATTGAGTCATAACTGTGTACAATGATTCAAGCTTGGAGTACAGTGTGCGGGCTTCCCATACAATCGGAGATATTTTTAAGATACTTTTATCCACCTGATTAATGTAACATTCATGATATTTTCTCATTTACTATGTGAAAACAATTTTGATCCATATTTAGAAGATTTCTCCTGACCCTTCACATATGCACCACAAGTGTGAACAACGGTTGGTCCTAGATATAGATGCTGAGGCAGCAAGCATATCACACACACACACACACACACACACACACACACACACACAGTCTGTACACACACACACACACAGAGTCTGTACACACACATACACACACACACACGTCTGTAACCCCTCTATTGCAGCCATTTTAAAGTCATTACCTAAGATATATACCTAGATGCATATTATTATGTATTTAACATTTTATATATATATACATAAAATTTCTCTCTCTCTCTACATATATATATATGTGTATATAATTACTCTAAGCAGCCTCAACAGAGGGGTTACATAATGATGGTATGCATTTCCAAAAACTTTTATATAAGCTTCTAGGATAGTATAGCCTATCTCTAAATAGCCCTTATGAAAAAATATATTGTAGGAAAATTATTATAATTTCTGACATGCACATTTCATGATTTTGTTCCACTTTATTTCATTTCAAGGGAAATTCTCTCTTGGTTTTGGTGCTACATTGAAGTGATTTCTAAAATATTCTATTATGCTGATTAAGATAATTCACTGCTGCAGGTGTTACCCTTGTACAGTGGACTGTTAATAACATAATCATTTACACTTGTGAACTAATTCTGCATCTGGTTCCATGCTCTCTCTTCTAGAGGGCCTGAGAGTTGCTAGAGAACTATTCACAGGAAAAATAAACTATATTAGTAGTGGTATGCACCATGGTTGACATGGAATGTTTATTGTTTCCTTCTCCACTTTGTTTAACGGCAGAAGGCTTGTGAAATGTCAGTAGTGGAGGATCTATAACACATGGCCCTTCCATAGACCCTTCCAGATCACTTGTGTTATTTTGAGCATTAATTAGCAAAGCCACAAGCATAGTCAGGAAGATGAGGAAGGGACATGGATATGAAACCCACTTCAGAGTGAGACTCAAGGCAACAGTTTAGAATGAAAAGCAAAGAAGATTGTGTCTAATTAGAACTTCAGGAGTAACTTCAAATGGCCTGGTATAATTACCTGAGCAGGAAGGGAGCCAGGTGGAAGGTAACACCTCTAGTCAGGACGAACAGTTCTATTTATATTCACACACTCATTCAACTATAATTCTAAGTGCCCATGAAGGAAAATAAGATTTCTACCTTTCAAAATGTTGTGTTAAGTATATTTTAAGGTTCCATGAGCCATTATTCATTATTTTTACTGGAAAGTTACATCATTAAATAACAAATGACTTGTTAATCCAATTTTAAATTTATTCTCATTTTGACTTAAAGGTACAAACTCCAAAATCTCTTTTCTAAAGGTTTCTTGCCTTAAAGTCTAATGAAACTATCTAAAAAGTCATCACATTAATCATGTTTTAAGGTTTTTAGATATACTTTTTTTCTAAACAAACTTTTAAAACTCACCAGAATGTAGAAAACTATAGTATAAAATAATTGCAAATTTAATTTAAAATTTATAAATATGCCAATTTCCATTGATTTATGAAAAATAAAACACTCTTCTTTTTTTTTTTTTTTGAGACAGAGCCTCAAGCTGTCACCCTGGATAGAGTGCTGTGGCATCACAGCTCACAACAACCTCTAATTCCTGGGCTCAAGCAAGTCTCTTGCCTCTGCCTCCCAAGTAGCTGGGACTACAGGCACCCACCACAACGCCCGGCCATTTTTTGGTTGCAGCCGTCATTGTTGCTTGGCAGGCCCGGGCTGGATTCGAACCCTCCAGCTCAGGTGTATGTGGCTGGTGCCTTAGCCCGTTGAGCCACAGGTGCCGAGCCCACTCTTCAAGAAAAAATGAAAAATATTAACTTGGGATAAATGATCAGTTTCAACTCAGCAGCAATTCAATATAAACACACAGCTTTTTAATAGGCACACGTGTAGCATCTCACATACATGTGTTTAATGAATAAAAAGTTCACTTTGAAAAATTAATAGAACAATGCTAATGAGCAACAAAATGTTAGATTTCTTTACGGTCAGCATAGAAAGTATCTTTAAATTATTCTAGGCAATTTGTTTCATCTGGTATAATCAAGTACAGCAAATAATTAGCATATTACTATGCTTTGCAAAGTAGCTTCTTGTTCCTTTTATAACAAAGGTGGGAATTATAGCACTGACTTTTATTTTTCAGATCCCTAATATGGTGTGATCAACCATGATGTGAGATTTACTACCTTGTCTTGACAGTGATTTTAACTGGACACTAGGTCACGGCCATTCTGACACACTATTCTCTTGGGAGAAAAGAGATGTGTGCTTTGTCTACTAAGTTGTGCTTATCTGGTAAGGCAATTTTACACATGAACTACTATTGTCTACAAGTCACTGGAAAGTCTACTTAAATCAGCAATTGACTGTACAGTTTCCCTGGAGAATGGAGGAGAGGAATGAGGAGATCTATAGCTAAGTATGCATCCTGCTGACCAACTGCAGTTACTGGTCCACTATAACAAGGGCCAGTGTCATGGCTGGGAACTTAGAGGAGAATTAGTAGGGAAGCTAAGTTAACTATGTTAGGGAAACGTCATGACACAATGAAAAGGTAAGAAATCCAAAGATATATGGGATATATGTTTCATAGTTATCCTGCCTTCTTTTATCATATCTTTGTTTGTAAAATCCATACAAGAAACATTGCCAGGATTAATCTTTGTTTTCAGGACTCTTTCATCTGAGACTCTTTTTGTGTCTTGCACAAGCATCACTGCATGGAGTGAGATGGGTTGGAAGTAAGTTTGCAGTTTTCACTTCAAAGCATCACTAAATTTCCAAGTCTAAGGCAATTGAGTATGCAAAAATAGATCTCTGATTCTATGAGTTTTTGTGTGAGGCCTGGTCCCTAATGCTTCTGCTCAGATGCTGGCTGGAATTTAAACTGCTTCCTCCCCCCGGGCTTCTTGATTGTCGCAGGAAAAAACATATGGAAGGAGGAATAGGGAGGAACTCAAGAAGTAGTCAAAACATTTGGTCAATGTTCATCTCAGGGTTTCATGAAACCAATCTTGTAGCAATCAGGAAAAAGATTACTATTACTCTGGAAAGAACTTAGAATGAATGAGAATAAAGAAAATGGACAATTCATTTTCCTGCATGCTGAGTCTCTTCTTTAAACTGAAACCTTTGGCTTACAATTTCAGACTCCAATTACCCTTTCTCTTAACTATCATTAAAGCTCATATTGATCGGCTATTGAGTATGTAATAGCATTTTACTAAAATCAGATAAAGATTAGAAGTATTTACTGGAAATCTAATTTGGCTAAAAGCAAAGCATCTGGCTAGTTCTTGACTTCTTTAACTTAAAATTTCTGGTATTCAAATGGTAGAGAAAGGACAATGATCTTCATTTTGGTAGATTGGGATACTGTGACCATATATAACCTTTAGTTACTTGATACTTAGAGAAGAACAAGAGTAAGCATAATTACATGGAGCACCCTAGATATTAGGAGGGTAGGCACAAAAATTCAAAAAAAAAATGAAAAGTACACAAAAAGGGCTAATTCTAATAGCCTAAAATATCTCTAAAAGAAAAATGGCAGATGATAGTGGAAATACATTAATTTTCATGCTTGATTCCAATGAAAAAGAAAAGTAGAGGTATCTAAAGCAGATGGATTTTTCTTATAAGTGTGAGCTAAAAAAAAAAAAAAGAACCAGTGCATGCAAAAGGTGACCAGGAAGGTCAAGATGTTAGAAGTGGCACAAGCCTTTATGAGAATGTCAGGCTAAACTCAGGAATATGCTGAGGCATTGGAAAGTTAGACAAAAACAACACCATAGAAGAATGCTTTAAAATCAATGAAATTATTTTCAGAACTGAAACCAGCTCTATAGGACAAAGCTGTTACATTTTGGATCATAGGAATATGTGTATATATCAATCACTTTTGTTACAGATGTGAAAATTGTGATCCAGTGGACAAAGATACAACTACCAGCATCCAATTTCTTCTGAATGACTGTCTTGTGTACTCCTTTCCAGAGAAAAACATTATACCTGGTGACATGAGATATGTAAGATGCTCTTCTAAGGGCTGAAAACCAACTAAATAAGTACTATATAGGAAGCCCTGACTTAAAAATAAGATACTTAAGAATAGCTTAGCTAGTGGAGGCAGAGCAAGATAGACAAACAGAAACCTATAGCAATGGTTCATCCACCCAGACACCAAATTCAGCAACTACCCACAATAGGAAGCACAAGCAGAAGAGTCAACATAGGTGATGAGTCAACATAGGTGAAAAATATTCTGATATTTTTCTGGGTTTTAATATTATTTCAAAGCACTGAACAGGGAAGAAAAAAGACAATCTTGCATTGCCTACGCCCTCCTCCCCATCCCAACACGGTGCCACTCCAGCTCACAGAGTAGAGACTCTGTGTGCCCAGGGGATGCAGCATGAAGGGACTGAGGGACTTTGCATTGGAACTCAGGGTCGCCCTCTCATAGGAACACAGCATAGGGCAGAGTTCTGCTGGCATCCTCAGAGGGCTTATTTAGACCAGTCAAGGGAAATCCTCTACCTTGAGATATGAGTACTGACTGACTGGCTGAAAAAAGCAGCCTGGGGTCTGAAATAAATTTATAAGGCAGTCAGGCCACAAAGACTTCAGTCCTTGGGAAATTCCTGTGGTTTTGCTAGCTCAGAGCCAATGGACCTGGGGTGCACTTGACCAATGCGACACCAGTGCTGTTAGCCAAGCCAGTGCCTGTGTCACCTCTCCCTCAACCATAGGCTGCACAGTTCAGGGAGAGTCTTCTTCCATTTGGGGAAAGAAAAGGAAAGAGTTCAGAGGACCTTGTTTGGCAACTTAGGTACCAGCTCAGCTACAGTGAAATAAAGTACCAAGCAGACTACTGAAGTCCCTGAGTCCAGGCCTTAGTTCCTAGATGGCATTTCTAGAGTCATGGTGGGCCAGAAAGAAACATGCTGCCCTGAAGAGAAAGATCTAGTATGGACAGGGCTCACCATCTGTTTACTGAAGACCCTTTGGGCTTTGAATAAACATCCATAGGTAGCCAGGCAACTGTCACCACAGGGTTAGGGTGAGACTGGGCTGGCTCCAGTGCTAGCTACAGTCCTCTTGAGAGAGTGGCCATATCATTCCTCTCTCAACTCTAACAGTTGAGGATGAGAGACTTTGCCTAGCAATTTATGTAAGAGTCACAACATTAGTGGGCTTGGGCCACCTCCAATGCTGATATTTTTCTAATAACCAAAGACTTCTTAGATCACAGCACTCAATTTCCTTTGAATATCTGGAAAATCTTCTCAAGGACAGGTTCAAATCATCCCAGACTGCATGGATTAAAATAAATGCCTAACTTTTCAATGCCCAGACATTGATAAACATGCATCAGGGAACATCCAGGAACACACGACCTCACCAAATGAACTAAAAAAGGTACTAGTAACCAATCCCAGAGTGAGATATGTGAACTTCCAGACAAAATATTCAAAATAGTTATCCTGAAAAGCTCAATGAACTTCAAGACAATACAGAGAAGGGATTTAGAAGCCTATCAGATAAATTTAACAAAGAGATTGAAATAATAAAAAGAAAAACTCAAGGAGAAATTCTAAAGCTGAAATATTCAATTGAAAAACTGAGAAATGCATCAGAATTTCTCAACAGCAGATTGATCAAGTAGAATAAAGAATAATGAGTGGGCGGCAACTGTGGCTCAAAAGAGTAGGACACCAGCGCCATATACTGGAGGTGGCAGGTTCAAACCTGGCCCCGGCCAAAATAATAATAGTAATAATAATAATAAGAAGAAGAAGAAGCAGCTTGAGGGACAAGCTATATGAAAATGCATATAGAAGAGAAAAAAGAAAAACTAATAAAAAATAATGAAGCTCACCTACAAGGTGCAAAAAAATAGCATCAAAATGGCAAATCTAAGAATTATGGCCCTTAAAAGAGAATCTAGAGAGGGATTGGGGTAGAAAGTTTATTCAAAGAAATAATAACAGAGAACTTTTTAAACCTAGAGAAAGATATCAATATTCAGGGACAAGAAAGACACAGAAAACCAAGGGTATTTAATCCAAAAAGACTACCTCAACGCATTAATTTACAAGTCCCCAAAGGTCGAAAATAAGGAAAAGATCTTAAGAGTAGGATCAAAAAAGAAAGAAAACACATATAAAGGGCCCCCAATATGTCTCACACATCCACTGGAAGCTTATAGCCTAGGAAAGAAACATGAGATGTTCAAAGTGCTGAAGAAATAAAGCACTGACACTAGATTATGATATCCTGCAAAAATACCCTTCAAACATGAATTATAAATAAAGACCTTCCTAGGCAAAGCTGAGTGATTTCAACAATACCTGAGCTGTCCTACAAAAAATTGCTAAGAGAAATTCTTCAGTATGAAAGAAAAGGACATTAATGAACAATAATAAATCATCTGATGGGTATACAACTCACTGGCAACAGTAAGGACACATATACATAATACACTATTGCTTTAATTGTGATACATAAGTCACATGTATCTTGAGTAGAAGGACTAAAAGACAAACCTATCAAAATAACTACAACACATTTTTGAGGAATAGATAGTATAAAAAGAAATAGATGAAAACAACAAAAATGTAAAAAGGAGGAGAAGTTCAAGTACAGGATTTCATTTAGATTTCTCCTTGCTGGTTTATTTGTAAGCAGAGTTTGTTAAAATAGTTAATTACATTTTTTGCAAGCTTTATGGTAACATCAAGTCAAAAAACATAGAACAAATATACAAAAATAAAGGGCAAGAAATTAAAACACACTACCAGAAAAAAATCACTTCCAACAAAGGAAGAGAAGAGGGAAGGAGGGAAGGAAGGAAGGGAGAATGGATCACTAAACAACCAGAATTCAAATAACGGCATGGTAGTATTAAGTCCTTACCTAGCAATAATAACATTGAATGTGAATGAACTAAACTCTAATCAAAAGACCGAGTCGAAGCATGGACAAGATGGTTGAGCAGAGACATCAGCTGACAGATTGTCTTAGAAAGAAGAAAAAAATAGATTAAAAGAAAAAAGAAACAATTATAGATCAAGCATAATTCCAAGGGAAAAGTGCCAGAACCTACACAAGTTTCCATGGAAAGAAGTTGTGGAACAAAACAAGATATCATCAGAGGACAACTTCTGAAAGACTTGAGTCCGGTGAAAAGGGTAGGGGGAGCAGTTTTTTTCTCTCTTCCCATATCTCTGCAATAATTAGGCTCCTGAGCTACTGGAAAGTCTTTCTACCCTCCCCATCCCCAAAACTACTATCCTCAGAAAACTGAGAGCTTCATGCTGATGCTGAGGACAAAGCACCAGCCTGCTAGCCCCCATGTGGTACGTCCAGCCACCACACACCAAAGCCCAGATGGCATACACCATGTTGCTTCTCTACCCACCATCAGTCTTTGTCCACCCCAAGGACACTCCTCACTTTTTTATCTTGCTCATTCTCACAAAAACATTTTCCAACTCCTACCTAGACTATGGGAGCCACAGGGAGCTGGTGGATCCTGGGGGATCTGTGTGTCCCCATAACCTGGACATTCCAGGTGGGTTGCCTTCCAGAGCAAAGGATAGTGATGATCAGAGTGTAGCTTTTCTCCATTAAGGCTCTTTCCTTCTCCTTCCCTTTCCCATCTCTGGCTACTGAGAGAGATTGAGCCAGGCTCTTAGGAGCTGTTGTTTGTCCTCTCTTGGTGCATACACAACATTGGAGCTTCCACAGAGAGAAGACTTACATGCCTGCAGAAGACTAAGAGGTGCTCAGACTGTGAACTCTCAGCTAACTGGCCCTCCCCAAGGCCACTTGCCCAGCTGCTACATCAGAGCAGAGCACACCTCAAAGTAGAGGAACATAAAACTTGCTTGAGTACCTCATAGGCAAAAGCCTCTATCCTCCCTCATCAAGGAGAGATAGGAAATCTTTTCAAACACATATCTCACCCCTGCTATAGCTACAAACAACTAGCAACTGAGAAAACTACCACACTAACAATATTTTTAACCATCTATGCAGAGCCTAGATCTCCATCAAAGCACTCAGAATCAAAGCCAAAGTTTCCTAATCAACATATGCTACCTTTGCAAGAAGGGAAAGAAGCCCCATTTAAATAATAGAAAATCCATAAGTAATAAGTAACAGGCTTCCCCAGATGAGAAGGAAAAAGTAGAAAAACTCAAGATATATGAAAAATCAGAGCAAATAGACACCCCCAAAAGTGAACACTATCTCTCTAGTAATGGATACCAACCAAAATGAAAATACTGAAATGACAGATAAAAAGTTCCAAATATGGATTGTAAGGAAGCTTGATAAAATCCAAGAGAAATGGAAAACCAACTCAAAGAAAAAAGAAAAGAATTCGGTAAATGAATAAAAAGTTTATTAAATAGATTGACATATTTTTTAAAGACAAATAGGACTTCTGAAAATCAGAAATTAACTTAAGGGAATAAGAAGAACCAGGTTATACATGAAACAGCATACTAGACACCCATCAGTGTAAAACAACCCAGAAGTTAAAGCTCAGAGCTCATATAAAATAACATAAAGTGATAAAATAAAGTAATAAAGTACTACCCAATGGAATGAACCAAACAGCTTCTATCATATCAATTCTACTATGCCACTCAAAAGACACAGACAGGTTGAATGGATAAAAAAGTACAACCCACTATCTGCTGTCTCCAGGAAACACATCTAACCCAGAAAGAATCAGACAGACTCAACATTAAAGGATGGAAAAAAATATTCCATGCAAATGAAAACCAAAAGAAAGCTGGTATAGCCATTCTTATATGAGATAACATAGACTTCAAGCAACAAAAGTAAAGAAAGACAAAGATGGCCATTATATAATAGTAGAGGGAGCAATTCAATAAGAAGATATAACAATTCTAAATATTTATGAATCAAACAGAGGAGCACCAAGAGTCACTACCAAACAAAAAACAAAATATACAAACAAAAAATACTACTAGATTTAAGAAAAGAGATGAAAAGCAGTATCAAAATTGCCAGGGACTTCAACACTTCACTGTCAGAACTGGACTCATCATCCAAGAGGGAAATAAACAAACACTATACTTAAATGAAACTCTAGAAATTGGGCCTAATCCTACAAAGGCTTGAATAGAACACTAACATAGTTTCTAACACCTCAAGAGCACATGATAGGCTGACCCTAACCCCCTTAAATGCCTTCCCAAGAAAACCCAAAGGTGCCAAAAGAATTCACTATTTGTCCCAGCCAACACCTTAAGATTAGGCTTCAGTCTTCCAGTCTCTAGAGAAGGCTGGAAGCCTCACTTCAATAAGTACCTGATAATAAGCCAAGATTGTTTTCATATGGACCAAAACCCCTTTCATCTTTTTTATAATATTTTGCTGAGTCTCTGCTCACCTTATTTATGACCCCCTAATTCTCCCTTTAAAACACTCAGTAAGCTGTGTACAAATTAAAACTGAATTCAGTTCACACTGAACTATTTTCCCTATTACAGTAGTATATTACTAATTTTAAATCTGTTTCTGCTGGGAACAGTGGCTCATGCCTATAACCCTAGCATTTTAGAGACCAGAATTTCAAGACTGGCCTGGGAACCATGGCATTACCCAATCTGTGCAAAAAAAATTTGTTGAAAAATTAGCCACATATGATGGTGGTCACCTGTAGTCCTAGTTTCTTGGGAGGCTAGAGCAGGATCATCACTTGAGCAGAGGCATTCAAGGCTGCAATGAGCTATGATGACACCTGTTCACTCTAGCCTGGATAACAAAGCAAGATTGTGTCTCTAAAACTAACTAACTAATTGAATAAATAAATATATATATAAATAAACAAAAATGCCTTACTTATTAAAAGAAAGAAACAAAGACTTAGCAGACATTTCCAGAACATTCTACTCCCATAATACTGAATATACGTTTTTCTTAGTAGCACATGAAACATCCTCCAAAATTGATCATATCTACACCTTAAGCCACAAAATATGTCTCAACAAATTCAAAAATATAGAAATAATACCATACATCTTCTCAGACCACCGTGGAACAAAACTAGAAACCAACTCCAAGAGAAACACTCAATTTTATACAAAGTCATGGAAATTAAACAACTTGTTGCTGAATGATTATTGGGTCAATAATGAAATTAAGATGGAAATCAAAGGATTCTTCTTACTGAATGAAAAGGAAGATACAAGTTACCAAAATTCAGCAAAAGCAGTGGTAAGGGGAAAATTAATAACCTTAAACATCTACAGCAAAAAGGCGTAAAGATTAAAATCATCATTTTAATGACACATCTCAAGAAAATAGAACAGAAAAAGCAAACAAAACCCAAGGCCATCAGAGGAAAAATAATAACTAAGGTCAAAGCAGAACTAAATGAAATGGAAAATGAAACATAATGCAAAAGATCAATGAAACAAAAAGTTGGCTCTTTGAAAAGGTAAACAGAATTGATAGATCACTTGCTGGATTAACCAGGAATAGAAGTGAAATAACTCCAATAAACCCAATCATAAATGAAAAAGGAGATATAACAACTGAAGTAATTCAAAATACCATCTGTAACTACTATGAGAATCTCCACACAAATAAACTAAAAAATGTAGAGAAAATGGACAAATTGCTGGAAGCACAGAACTTTCCAAGACTCAGGAAGAAATAGAACTCCTGAACATAGCAATAATGAATAATATGATTGAAGCAGTAATTTTAAAAAATGCTCCCCCCCTCAAAAAAAAGCCACAAACCAAATGGATTTATAAACAAATTTTACCAGACCTTCAAAGAAGAGCTGGTAACTGTACTGCAGAAATTATTCCATAATATCAGGAAAGAGTAAATCCTCTTCAACTCATTCTATAAAGCCAGTACCACTTCATAACAAAACCAGGTAAGGACACAACAAAAAATACACAAAATTCTAGTAAAACAAATTTAACACATAAAAAAAAAAAACCACTATGACCAAGTGGTTTCATCCAGGGGATACAAGAATGGTTTAATATGTGTAAATCAATAACTGTGATTCATCAAAGAAACAGAAGCAAAAACAAAAGCTATATGATAATCTCAATAGATGCTGAAAAAGCATTTGCCAAAATGAACTACTCTCTCCTAATAAAAAATTTAAACAAACAAGGCATATAAGGAACATATTTCAAAATTATAAAAAACGCATATGACAAACCCACAACAAACATTGTATTGAATGGGAAAAAGTTGAAAGAATTTCTGCTAGTAATTGGAACAAGACAAATGTGCCCACTGTCACTAGTTCTTTTCAACATAGTGCTGGAAGTTCCAGTCAGAACAATCAGCCAAGAGAAAGAAAAAGTTTCCAAATAAAGAAAGAGGAGGTCAAACTATTGCTTTTTTCTGATGTGATGATCTTCTACCTAGGAAATCCAAAGACTCCACCAAGAGACTCTTGAAACTGATAAATACATTCAGGAAAATCTCAGATTATAAAATCAATGTACATAGATTTTAAGCATTCTTATACAATAATAATAGTTAAGCTGATAGTTAAATCAATGTCATTCACAAAGCCACAAAGAAAATAAAATGCCTAGGAATATACTTAACCAAAGAGGTAAAAGATTTCTATAAAGAGAACTATGAAACATTGAGGAATGAAATTTTAGAGGACACAAACAAATGCAAAAAACATATCATGCTCACGGAACCACAAAATCAACATTGTTAAAATATTCATACTACCCAAAGTGATTTACAAATTCAATGCAATCCTGATCAAAATAACAATGTCATTATTTTACACATGCAGAGAAAGAGAATTCTATCCTTTGTTTGGAAGCAGAAAAGAACCCAAATGGCCAAAGAAATCTTAAGCAAAACGAACAAATCTGGAGGCATCTCATGACCAGGTTTAAACTATATTACAAGACTATAGTACCCCAAACAGAATAGAGAACCCAGATATGAACCCTTACTCTATAGATCTTTCACAAAGCAGATAACAATATACACTGGAGGAAAGAAGCCCTATTCAACAAACAGGGAGAGTTGGATAGTCACATGCAGAAGAAAGAAATAGGATCTGTATCTCTCACCACTCACAAAAATTAATTCAAGTTGGATAAAGGATGTAAATGCAAAGCATGAAACCATAAGAATGCTAGAAGAAAATTCTGGGAAGAACTCTTCTAGATATTGGCCTAGGCCAAGAATTATGAAGAAGATCCCAATGGCAATCACAGCAACAACAAAAAAGAATAAATGGGAATTTATTAAATTAAAAGGCTTCTGCACAGCTAAAGAAATAATTAGCAAAACAAATAGATAATCTATATAATGGGGGATATTCACAATCTATACATCAGATAAAGGGCTAATAACCAGAATCTCAACTTAAGCAAAACAGCAAGAAAAATAAAATAAATTAATAAGTGGACAAAAGACATGAACAGAAGCTTTTCTAAAGAAAATAGACAAATGGCCAACAAATACATGAAAAAATACTCAAAATGACTAATCATCAAACAACAGATGCTGGTGTGAATGCAGAGAGAAAGTTTATACACTATTGATAGGACTGTAGATTCATACACCTCTTATGGAAAATAATATGCAGATTCTTTAATGAAATAAAAGAAGACCTACCATTTGATCCAGGAATCTCACTATTGGGCATTTACCCAAAAGAAAAGAAGTCATTTTATCAAAAAGACATTTTTAATTGAGTGTTTATCTAATCACAATTCACAGTTGCAAAGATGTGGAATCAACCCCAATCCTGTCAATTCATGAGTGGAGTAATAAAGCGTGGGATAGGTATACTGTGGAATACTACCTAGTCATGACAAAGGGTGAGTTGAGGACTTTTGCAACAATTTGAATGGAACCAAGGCTGTTATCCTAAGCAAAATATCTAAAGAAGGGAAAAAGAATTACCACATGTACTTGGTATTAAATTAGAACATACTGATGAACACAGATGTGCACAGAGGAAAGGAAAAGTCAGTAGATAAAAAGCAGGGGGTTGCGGGGAGACAGTCATGGCAAAAGGCTTTGTAACATGTACAATGAACACTAGCTGGGCGATGAGCACACTTATCACCCTGACTCAAGCATTACAAAAGTGATCCATGTAATAAAAAACATTTGTTCCTCCATAATATTCTGAAATAATAATTTTTTTTTTTTTTTGAGACAGAGCCTCAAGCTGTCGCCCTCAATAGAGTGCTATTGCATCACAGCTAACAGCAACCTCCAATTCCTGGGCTCAAGCTAGTCTCCTGCCTCCGCCTCCCAAATAGCTGGGACTACAGGCACCCACCACAACAACCAGCCATTTTTTTTTTTTTTTTTTTTGTTGCAGCTGTCATTATTGTTTGGCGGGCCCAGGCTGGATTCGAACCCGGCAGCTCAGGTGTACGTGGCTGGCGCTTTAAAAGACATAGAAACACACTTCACTTATAAATACACATGTAGACTAAAAATACAAGGATGGAAAAAAGGTGTTAATCCATGCAAATAGATCAAAAAGAACAGGAGTAGACTTTTATCAGATAACATAAATGTCAAATATCAACAGGAAAACTGTAAAAAGAGACAAAGAAGGTCATTGTAGAATGATAACGAATTTAATTGAGCAAGAAGACTGAAAAATTCATAACATACATGCATCCAATACTGGAGCACCCACATATATAAAACAAATGTTATCAGAGCTAAAGAGAAAGAGATAGGCTCCATATAATAATCATTGGAGATATTAACACTCCACTTTTAGCATCAGACAGATGATCCAAACAAAATCAACAAAAAAATTCTGGACTTAATCTGTGCTATAGATGAAATGACCCAATAGATGTTTACCGTAAGTTTCATCCGATTATTTCAGTATACTAGTCTTATCCTCAGCTCATGGAGTATTCTGAAGAATAGAATGTATATAAGGCCACAAAAAGGTCTCAGAAAATTCAAAAATTTAAAATCATATCAAGTACTTCTCTGACCACAAAGGAGTAAAACTAGAAATCAATAACAAGAGAAATAACAGAAACTTTAAAAACACATGAAAATCAAACAATCTGCTTCTGAATGATCAGTGGTCAATAAAGAGATTACAAAAGAAATTTAAACATTTTTTTAAACAGATGAAAATAAAGACACAATATATCAAAACCTATGGGATACAGTAAAGCCAGTAATAAGAGGAAAGTTTGTATTGATAATTAAATAAAGAAGAAAAGCTTCAAATAAACAACCTAATGATCCGTCTCAAAGAACTGGAAAACAAGGCAAACCAAACCCACAATAAGAAGAGGAAAAGAAATAACAAAGGTCAGAAGAAAAATATAATAAATGAAATTAAAAACAAAAACATACAAAACCAACTAATTGAAAAGTTGCTTTTTGAGGCTGGACAACTGCTGAGGAGACACTTGTGCCTTGGTGTCTCCTTCACTTTACACTTGGGACTAAATGTGGAACCCCCCCCCAAAAAAAAATAAATAAATAAATAAAGAATCTTCTCCCTGGAAACTACTAGTTTTGTTGGCGTCATAACTGTACTATAAAATGAACTGAGACAAAAAGTGAAGATCAAACCCATGCCTTGGACATTATGGGTTTACAGTAAAGATGTTATCCAAAACGAAGCTTCCCAGTGTAGGTGTAAATGTAATTAGTGTGGAGCGGCTGAGAGTGGGGTAGATACAGACGATCTGGGCAACCTCTGCCTCTGGCCACTTTCCAGGAGGCAGAGTGGTAAAGGTGGGAAAAGAATGTGCAAGAGTGGAAAGAGCCTGAGCTGTAGAAACTACACACCTTCTCGGCCTGAACCCTGCACCAGGGTCTTAGTCTCCGAGCCTCACTTTCCCCTCTGTAAAAGACACACTAAAGCAGACCACATCAGGTCTTTTCAATGAGTGAATGTATATTCAAGACATATAAAGGAGGTGGTGTGGCAAAGGCATTTCATCAATCTAGTTTCCTTTTCTCTCCCCTTCACCCCTTAATTAAATATGAGACTATTGAGATTCTAACACCTCATGTGGTGGACGTATATGTAACCATCCAACGATGAAGCAGGTCATCAAAACCAGCTAAACTGGAATGAAATGTTTGGTCTGAATCGACAATTATAAATAGATTGGGTAAATATCATAAAACACTTTGATAGTTTCTGGAATAATGGGTACTCTTACAGAGAGAAGTGGGATAGGAGGAAGACCTGACAATAAATTCTCTATTAAAATCATGAACCAGAGATCTGATTTAGGTCTGATTCCTTCAAAGTATTACAGAAATGAAACATGGTGTATTGTCTTTCTTGCTGGATTCAATTCTGATTCCACAATCTCAGTGAAAAATTTAGAAAGAAATATTGATCTGCAAATTCTACATGAACTTGAAAGAGTCGAAATCGTTGGTTTGTGACAATATAAATGTTGCTTGTGCAGAACATCCACATTACTGAATAAAGTGAGTTTGTTACAAGAAATAGTCTCACTGTTTCACTCATGCCTGCCCGAGTCTGATCAGTCACAACACTGAAGTCAGCCCATATCCCAGACATGATACTAAGTACTGGAGATAAATGGATGAATGCAACTCGAACCTTGTCTTCAGTGCATTAATAGAAATTAGAATAATAACTGCTTGTGCTGACTTCCCCATGTCTTTTGTTTGTTAACAACCCTGTTTGATAGTTATTACTGTCATTAATTTCCAGTCTTCAAATGGAAGGCCACTCAACCTCAGCCCTCATGAATTTATAGCCCATCTCGGTCAGGTGCTTTCTGATAAGAGTATGTGTAATGCCACAACTACAAAATATAAATAAAAAGAGCACACCTGCAAGAAAAAGAAGAGTCCGGGTCAACAAACAAGTGTTAATAGAAAACAAATAGAAAATATAAGAGTTACAGTCATTATAGGGTAAGCCCCCAGGACATCAATACGAAAAGGGATTGATGGCTATTTATTTTAGAAGAAAAATACAAATTTCAAATGTTCGAGGGGAAGTCGAGTCATTCCTTGGATTAAATTTCAAAGTGGTTGCTACACTGGAGCCCTGAATGGTATTTTCAGCAACACTCTCACAGCAGAAGGTAATGGATTACACGTGGCCAATCTTGTCACATCCTTATGACTTGACTATGATCAGAGAGTGACTTAGAATGGACTGGTTTTGCTCATACGTGCAATTTAAACCAATCTCTTTGGGCTGGTAGGATCTTAGGTGCCACCCCTAAGAATTCTCCCCCTCTGGTATCCATTCCTTTATGACATCCTCTGTGCTTAAGTAGGGACATGACCTGTGATTTGTTTCATTCTCTGATACTGTGACATTCAATTGTACCTTCTGTCTTGCTATCAGACTCCATTAGCTGTGCACCTTGCTGGCTCCAAAGGAGTAAGTCTTCTTACGGTGGAGCCCACGTGGGAAAGAACTGAAAGCAGGCTCTAGACAACAGCCCTCGGCAAGGAAGTGAGTCCTTTCCACAGTTACATGACCTTGGGGGTGGATCCTTTCACTGCCAAATCCCACATGTTGCCCCAGCACTGGCCAACACCTTCACTGTAGCACAACCCAAGCCAGAGGACCTCACTAATTCATACTCAGATTCCTGCCCCAGAATGGGTTAGGTTTGTGGTAATTTATTATGCATCCCCAGGTAAATAATACAGACACATTGTCAAAAAATACAGAGCAGAGCATGTTCTTCTACTAGGCTGAGTTGGCCACTCAGACCAGGACTTGGAAATGCCTGGGTAATGCTGTATTTTAGATTTCAGTCACGTTTCAAGCTATTGTTTATGATCTCTTACTCTCATGAGTACTGACGTCAAATCTCAAGCAGAAAAGCTCACACTTAATTTGTGAGTAACCTTGTCATGGAGTCAGTTATAAATAGAGAGATGATATGCATACTGAGATAATTAGAAAGTCATAAAAACATGAAGACAAAGTGAACATGAGCATGGCTGAGCTCATAACAGGTGGCAGGAAGCAACTCGCCTCGTAGGTCCTTCAAGCCTCTGCAGACATGTTGTCATAAATAGAATGGCAAATCTGTTTAAAACTATATACGTATTATGAGACTCTAATGCCTGATGATGTGAGGTGGCTCTCATTAGGTATCACCATCTCCTATCACCTCCAAATGGAACCATCTAGTTGTAGGAAAACGAGCTCCATGCAAGGCTCCCACGGATTCTGCATTATGGTGATATGTGTATATCACCATATATAAATATATACTATTTATAGCCCCAGAAGGGAGTTAGGTAATCATGTTCAGTACAAAGAATGATCTAATATTTGGAATAACAGATCTAGGGGTTGGGACATGAATAAAATAAATTCTCCATTCAATCATTTATTTTAAAAAATAACTTTTGATTGTCTTCCGTGAGCCAGGCTCTTTCCAAATGCCAGAGATAAAGGAGGAAAGGCATTCAGCCTTTCTCTCAAACTCATACTCTAGCACAGTAGTCCTCAACCTTTTTGGCACCAGGGACTGGTTTCTGGAAGACGATTTTTCCATAGACGGGGCTGAGGGCAGGTGCGGTGCGGAGGGGAGTTGTTTCCAGCTGATTCAGGCACGTGACATTGATTGTGCACCTTATTTCTATTACTATATCCATTGTAATGTGAAATCATATAACTCACCATAATGCAGAATCAGTGGGACCCCTGAGCTTGTCCTCTTATAACTAGACACATCCCTTTGGGGGAGATGAGGAATAGTGACACCGAAGTGTGCTGCATAGCTCCACCTCCCATCATCAGGCATTAGATTCTCCTAAGGAGCACACGACCTAGATCCCTCAACTGCACAGTTTACAGTAGGGTTTGGGCTCCTATGAGAATCTAATGCTGTCCCTGATCTGACGGGAGGCGGAGCTCAGGCGATGATGCAGGTGATGGGGCTATAAATACCATGAAGCTTCACTCACCCACCTGCTGCTCACCTGGTTCCTAACAGGCCACCTACTGGTCTGCAGCCACAGGTTGAGGACTGTAGGTGTAGTGGAGATAAAGAGTTGTGATTATGTATTGAAGAAATGCTGGGCACCAGGATTTACCAAAAACTTTGTACACATTGGCTCGCTTGATTCAGAAAGCCATTTTAATAGATCAGCAAATTGAGGTTTACACATCATACTGCAAGTGAGTAGCAAATCTGGGGTTTGAACCTGTGTCTTTGGACTCTAGAAAGTGCTTTGGCCTTCTGTCTTCTTGTTTAATGAGAGTTTTCCACATTACCAAAGCAATATATGTTTATTATAAAACATTTAGAAAGTATGGGCAAATAAATGGAGGAAAAAATTCACTTGAACTCACTATCATTTTTTATAGCTATCATTCTAAAAAGTTATGGGAGCTTCAGTGGAGAGATGGGTGGATAATTATCTATATGACCACAGTTTATTAAGCAATTTGTGTTGGATCTCCAAGGCCCTTTGAGATTTCTCACTACAGAGATTTTTGCAAGGAGCTACTTAAAATCAGCAGTTATGACTTTTGTAAATGCTAAAACTCATAGAAAAGATGATGCTTCCTTTTTCCAAAGATGGAAAGAGAAGGATTGTCTTAATGGGTCAAAAATAGAAAGAAGCTCAGCATACACGATGAGGAGGCAAATGTCAGTGGGATCCTACATGCGAGGTGGAGCTGGCCCTCTGGAGATGAAGATGTGGAGCCCTCCAAGGAGGAAATCTGTGTGGTTTACCAGCATGGGACAAAGAGCAAAACATCTGAGCCAAGGCATCGCGGGGCTGTGTGATTCAGCTGTGAACATTAGAGAAACAGCAACACTCTCCTGAAACAGATGACCTCTGTCCGAGAGGCGCTCTCAATACTGCGGTGTTCATGGAGATGGAGGGATCTTTGTACAACTGGAAGAATGGGAACGCTCCACTTGTGATCGGGATGAAATGTGCTTCCATTCTAGCAGTTGGGGTGCTCAGAGGGAGGCTGAAAGTAAGGTGACATTTATGATACCACTGACTTTGTGGACTAGGGTCCACAAAATCCATGCTTGCTCTGCTGTTCCTGCAAATGCTGATTTACAGAGCATGACACAGCAGATTCTCTGATAGACATCAAGGACCCTAACACACGTGAGGCAGGATCTCTGCTTATAGTCTTGATATGGGCAAAATAAGTCATTTAAGAATAAATGTGGAGTACTTGATGAATGCATACAATGCCCGTTATTTTGCGAATAATATGTATCAGCTTGTGCTTTCTAAACAAAAAAAGAACAGAACTAGTTGATAGATGATAGGCAGAGATGTAGAAGATTTATTCTTAAAAATTGGCTTACCCAATTGTGGGGTCAGACTGTGTAAATCCCCAATTGTATGGCAGGCCAGCAGACCAATCCAAAGCTCTCAGGGAGGAGCTGATGAATTGAGGGAAAATATCTTCTTCCAGAAAACCTAATTTTGGCTCTAAAGGCCTTTAACTGCTTGTGGATGATGTCTTTCCAGATTACCAAAGATTATCTCCTTTACCTACATTCCAGTTACTGTGGATGTTAAACTCATCTACAGAATATGCTGCCAGCTACAGCTAGAGTCATATTGGACTGAAGTACTGGACACTGGGACTTAGGCGATGACACATAAAGCTAGCCGGCCCCATGGGACAGAAGAGACTGCAGCTGGACCTTGAAGAATGATTAGGAGGCAACCAGGTGGAGGGGAAAGGGCATGATGGACACAAGGCAGGCTTTGGGGCATGCTGAGTCGTCCTGTGTGGCCAGGACTGGGGAGGAGGAATGCAGAGAGGGGAGACTGGACCTCAAGTGAGGTCAGGGAGATGGAAAGAAATGCAATTCCCAGCTTGTAACACGGCCATGTACAAATTCTGAAAAGACCAATCTTAAGACAGTGTGGAGAATGATGAGCAAGTATGTTGAGAAGGTTTAGGGGAGAGCAGAGGGTCCGAATCCAAACACTGGCAGTGAGGAGACGGAGGAGGGACCCCCCCGGGAAAGATATAGAGGCAGATTCCACAGGCCTTGGGGACCTCGGCGTCAGTCACCACTCGTCAACCTCTGTTCTCTCTTTTTAGACCTGGTGTTATCATCCTTGTCCACACCAGTCTCTGTATAGCCACCAGCAACACAGGGTCCCCACCCCCGGGCAGTGTCTAGCAGGGAAGGCAGTAGCAGCCTCGTGGCCGCAGTCATGTAAGGAAACATGGAATCCCACAATGTGGCACCCACCTGCCAGCCCACACGCAGAGTCGCTGACTACGAAGCGAATTCACTCCCATTTCACTCTTACCGGGAAACTTAACACAGTTGGGAGACCCAGAAAACGGCTTTGATGACACTAGTTTTGAATCTACAACTAGAAGCCTAGCCCAGATGTCTCTGCACAAAATGGCAAGGGAATAGTGTAGCATACAGGTGAAGAGAGACAGCTGGCTGATAAATATTTTAAATCCCGGTTCCATTTCCACAATTCCCAGAGCTCTACCTAGGCAGGGAGTGAAGTTCCTCTTTGAACAGAGACGGAGATTTGTCTTTTTCCAGTGTTTTAGCAACAACTCATGATAGGTTCAAGATCTGGGGGGCCCTAAATCTGAAATTCACAAAGCGCCCTCAGAAGCAGCCTTGTGTGTGCTGAGTCCCTACAACTCTGGCCCAGGAGCAACACTCGATTCTTAAATCCCTGTTTGAATACACTCACGCCTGTCCCACCATCTGCACCCCACCATCCCCCTCATTTTTTTCCCTGAACTTGCTGGGACTGCTCACAGGTTTTCTTCCAGCTCCATTTTTCTCTAATTCCAGAAAAGAAACTCAAAGTTAGTGTACAGCATTTTGAAGTTATTTTATTCAGAAGAGCTTGGGCTGGACGTGTGTGCCAAGCTCTGGGCTAAGTACTAGGGATCCAGAAATGCATGAGAAACATAGCGTCTTCCCCTCCAGAAGCTTAAGAGAAGTAAAGAGAGTGCTGCCTTAGCCCAGGCTTGAGAAAAAAGGATTATCGGACTTTGGCCTTGAATACAGCCCTCCAGGACTAGCATTACACTGGTGCTGCAGAGATGAAGTGGTTTCTCTTGGGAGTAGTGCAGAAGTGAAGTATGGTGCCATGACGCTGGCAGGTCTGAAACCTGAAAGACTGGGGGGGAGGGGGTCCTCTGAACCATTTCTTTACCATTTCCTGTTGAGGGCCAGGCAGTAAGGGAAAAAGGATATGAGGCTGGTGGCTTAGGCTACTAGCTACCATCATGATGGCTAGTGGAAGAGCTTTTGGGTGGGGGCACTATTGGGACCAAGATTCCTGACACTCAAGGCTGTGCACCTGAGCGGGGGAGGGGCAGGTGATGCCCTCCCCTTTCTACTCTTTTAGCGCCTTCCTTGACTTGGGATCTTGTGTTCCCTGTGAATAAAAGCAAAACAGGACAATAAGAAGATGGCACCCAGACAAAGACATCCAGTTGTTGGAGAGGAAAGAGACAATGGGTGAGAAGGAGAACAGTGCTTCCTAAACTTTCCCTCTCTGTGACGCACGCAGAGTATTTGCAGGACACATTTGAGGACAGCGTGCACCATCGTCTTCACACACCCTAAGCCACGCAGACTGGGAAACTCTGGAGAGATGCTCTCCAACAAAACAGACAGCAGGAGAGAAGTTGTGCAGGGGCAGAAAAAGAAACAAAAGATGGGGGAGATTACCTAGGATAAGGAAGGTCAGAGCGAGCTTCTGGGAGGGCAGAATCGCGAGGGAGGAAGTAGGCTCAGTGGCGAGCAGCTAATTACGCTCTGGGGTCTCACCCACATGCCAGCCTCTGGTTTACAGCTCCTACAGGAGAATACGTAGGAATAAGTACGGAGGCAGAAGCTGGTCTTGGGAGTGAGGAAAGGAGAAACTGAGGCACTGGAGAGGCCATCCCATTCCTCCCCCAACCCAGGCAGCATCCAGGTTCAGGAAATGCAGAGGGGAGGAAGGAAGAAACTGGAATTTCTGGTCACCGAGTTAGCCCAACCACTTACCTTCTTTCCTCTCCAGGCCACTCCGGGCACAGGAGGTCACTCGGGTCACTCCTGGGAAGCCTCCAGCTGCAGGGACATGTCATGGCTTCTGGGAACTGTTGCTGGGAGGGTCTATAGGGGAGAAAACGGGGTATCAGGATGGCACCCCATGGCCCTACCTAATGGGCCTGGATTTGGGGAAAAGTTCATCTAGAAAGGTGGTGCTAGCGGGATGCAATCCTTCCAAGCCCATTTTGGAAACCTGGAGTGTTCTCAGGCCCTTTCCCTAGCCCTCCCAGCTGCACTGGGGTGCTCCTCTGTCTCATCACCTCCCAGGTCTGGTCTGCAGGGGGCGCTGACCACTCACATGAAGGGACAGAAGAACGGCAGCAGCTTTCCACGTGTATGTACCACAAAGAAATTGTAGCTTAATAGGAGCCAGACCGTCATCCTGGGAGGGAATCTTTATAGCTGGGACATCAGATATCTGGGCAGCATCTGGAAGGAGCAATTTCACATCAAAGGCAGGACTTTCCCAGGCCCCTGGGATGAGGCCGAGGCTGCTCCCCACGCCCTCATGCCCTTCCTTCCCCGTGCCTGGGTGTGGGCTGCTGCACAGAGCCAGAAGCCCAGCAAGGGACAAAAGTCCCCCTGGGGTCAGTGTGGGGAGAGCAGCCTGGTCTGAATGAGAAGCCTGGGCTGGGCCATTTAGAAGTCTCCTTCTTCTAGAAAGCTCTGCATCCAAGAACTACACTGGAGAAGTGGATGCTTGGCCACCAGTCAACTGACACTGGGCGGAGCAACGGCCACTGGGCGGGGCAACGGCTACTGGGCGGGGCAACGGCTACTGGGCGGAGCAACGGCCTCTGGGCGAGCAACAGCCACTCCCAGGGATGGGGGGAGGGGCTGGCAGGCCGGGGCGCAGCTGTGGTCCCACACTGTCTCAGTCACTGTCCTGTGCTTCTGCGGGACAGACACAGCGGCTCCTGGATCTGGAGCAAGGAACCTCGTGGGTCCCAGCTTTCCTAGAAGGGAACAAGGGTTCAAAGACACCATTAAATGATGTGCGGCACCTATACACACTTTTCCTGGATTAGTAGGTTCTTAAAAGAAATTGTGGATATGTATGTACATATGCAGATAGATAAAAGTTATACACAATCAATAGACAAGGCGGCTGCCCTTGGGCAGTTCGAGGAGGCCAGAGGGAGGAGGGGTTGTGAGGACCCAGCGGCAGCCAGCGGGTCAGGCCTTGTCTGTCAAGTCCGGCTTTCCCACAGACGCCACCCTGGACTCGTCTGAGCCTCATTTTTTGTGAAAGAAAAGTGAGCCACTGAGAGACCAAACGAGAAATCCTGAGAGCAAAGTGTCCAGGGCGGGTGGATGGGACCAAGTTACAGAGAGAAATATAGAACAGGCAGGAAGAAACCCTTGGAGATACAGGGGCAGTGAGGCTAAAAGGGAGGGGACATGATGGGAAGTGGGGGACAGGGCAGGAAAGGAGGAGGGAGGGCAGAATAGGGAGGTGGCAGCCAGGGCTGAAATACAGAGGCAGTGGCCGGCAAGGATCATCACTGACCGGGAGGGCACAGGGGCAGGGGCAAAGGGACCAAAGGAGGCCAAAAAGCCGAAAGTGTCCTCTCTTTTGTCCCCGCCCAACCCTGGGAAAAGAACGTCGGAAGGTGCAGGGGAAGGATGGGGACCAGACAACCTTTTCAGAAAGAAACTATGACTGAACAGTAATCCATTGAAAATGGCCAGGAAACAACCCTCTAATGGTGGAAAGTTAAGCACCCAGTATGGAGCCCAGGGGGAGTGGTGGGCTTGGGGCTCTCCTGGACCTTCAAACTCCAGGGAAACCTGGTGTGTGAGGGAGGCTCAGAGATAGTTCAAAGGCGAAGGAGATGGGGCTGCCTCCTTTGGGGAGACCTTGAAGCATGGTAGTCCTAGACACATCAGAGGTTAGGTTGGGGGGGGTGTCTGGGTGCGTCTCCCCACCCCCAAGAAGGCCCCTGCAAGGCTGCGAAAGAAACTCTGGCAAGAGCAATGGACTCTTTCCCTCCCACTGACCACAAGAGGCTGAGCAAACTACTCGTGGGCCCAGAGAACACTTCAAGTGGTCTTCCTGCTGCCTAGTGCCTGGGTGAAGGCCCAGCCATGACCAGGAATGGAAAAGAATCAGAACGTGGCTCCGTGATCACCAGCCACATAGGTGGAGGCGGATTTAGAGTTTGTCTTCAGGCAGGGGCTCTGAGCAGCTTACTCAGAGTGTGCTCACATGTGTAGAGATTCAGCAGAGTAGGACTTTGTGGGCAGGCCTTTGCAGAAGAGACTGTGCCAGTGAACCAAGTCCCAACAGGACCCAGCTGTCAGGCATCTTAGGCAGCAGCGGTGTCCCGGGCCGGGTGCCTCTCACTTCCATTTTGGCATCGCCATCTGATATTTGTTCCCAATTCACCCATCCATAAGCTCATTGCTTCATCAAATATTTGTGGAGCTTTGCTGGGCAGCTGGGATATAAAGATGAATGAGACAAAGTTCTTGTGTTTGAGTCCCTGCCTCCATCGTGAGAAAGGGCAGACTGACATGCTGAGAAGGGAAACAGAAACACGAGGCTCGGGCTGTGCTCAGATGTGCGCCCCCCTTAGTCCCGACCCCACATATAAATACTATGCAGCTACAGAGAGAAAGTGAATGTTCAAAAGCTGCTCTGGGGGTCATACCAACCAGGAAAGAGGATTCCCGGTGACCAGGCAGATAGGGAAGCTGAAAACCAGAAAGTTCTTTGCCCACTCCGGAATTTATAGACTAGGGGGAAAAAAAGCACAGCTAAGGTGTATTATCAGGATACTGACCTTGAGCGGCACAGATGTTGTGATAAAGGAAACGACTTTGGGGCATTTAGGGATGGGGGCGGGGGGGAGTGGTCTCCAGGGCAGTCATTGAGACCCCAGGATAAATGCAAATGCTGGAGACCCCAGGTTTGGAAGAGCTTCTGGGGGTGCCATGTGGGCTTATCAGAGACAAGGATCAGTGGCTTCCTGAGACCAGCAAAGGACTGGGGGAGGGGGATGAGGGAAGCCCCCAAGGTCTAGGCTTTGGGTACATCAGTGCTCACAGGGCTGGGATTGCATCTGGAAACTGCCTTGTTGGTGTCCCCAGCTGAAGGGCAGATGGCCCAGGGGTGGTACCATGATGGCAACAGCCCAGAGGCTGCTCAGTGGGGAGTCTGAAGGTCTCCTGTAGGGAGCCAGGAAGAAGTGGGGTGAGGCTGGAGTATCACCAAGATGGTGCTTCCTCAGGACCCGCAGCAGGGGAGGAAGGAGGCGGGACAGTGTCTCAGCTGGGCTGAGCAAATGGGTCCACATGGGGGGCTATTTCATCAGTCCTCCAGGCTCTGGGGAGATGGAAATGGGCAGGAAAAACAAAGTTAAAATGCTGAGATCATATCTGCCGAAAGAGGCAGAGTGGGGAAAGGGGAGAGGAAAGAGCCATGATGAGAAACAGCATCATGTACAAAAGGAGACGGGAGAGGAGGAGGAGGAAAGTGTCCTGGAAGGGAAACAGAGGCAGAGTGCTACCAGGACAAGGGAGGTGCAGAAGGGGCAACTGGGCCTTGACCGAAGAGAATGGAGCTTGAGGGCTGCAGAGGCGTCAGGGCGGAGGCAGCAGCCGAGTGGAGGTGGGGGTGGACCAGATGGTCTGTCTAGTCCGGGAAGTTTTTCTACTGGCAGCAGGAGCACAGGGATGGGCGAGGGGCAGAGACCTGGGCAGTCTCTGGTAATAACTCCAGGCTGCACCTCTCTCAGTACAATACAGATGAAGAGAAAAAGAGGGTTTCAGCAAGAAGTCGAGGGCCAAGGGTGGTGCAGCCAAGGGCACATGTCCCTTGGGGAAGATGCTCATCCTTAGCCTGTGAGTGGCACCTCTGAAACCTGGGGGACCTGTGCCGGCCGGTGACAAGCATGTCTGGGATCAAGGAGTGTGTTTTCAGAGGCTCCCCCCAGCACCCAGCCCTATCCAGCTGTCCTTGGTGGGTGGCTCAGGCTTCCCTCCCCGCCGTCAAAGGAGCCCTCCTACCCCTGCCATACTGCCTGAAGGGGACACGACCAATTTTTGAGGAGACGGGTGCTGGCAGTCCTATACCTTCCGTGTCTTCACATCTTAATGACATAATCCGCTTCCCCCTGAGAAGAGCATGACTGGACAGCCTATGGCAGGGAGAGAGGACCTTTGGGAGCTGAAAAGTGGGGGCTAAGGTGTTTCCGCAGGAACGGGAGCTGGGGCACCCCAGCTCCCCTTGTCACAGGGCTCTAAACAGAGACCGGGCCTGAACGACAACCCAAGCTCTCCCCTGCACTATTTGTGGCTGGGAAGAAAGGGTCAGCAATGAGATTTGGGCGCTTGAAAAAATGGTCAAGTCAATTCAAGAAGTGAGCAGCAGCCTGGATCAGGGTCAAGCTGAGGATTTCTCTCCAGCTTGGTTCCCAAAGCTGTTTTCTCTGGAGTGGTTACCTTGACCATTGGAGTTACAGGGGACACGCCAATTTCAGATCAGCTTGAACCCCAAGTGAAAGTTGTCTGGGACTTGCCTCAGGTGACCTGACTGAGTACAAGGCACTGAAACCGCAAACAAGCCCGGCTGGCCTGCTTGTCTCTCCTCACTGCCTTGCACCCTGTGGTCATTTCTTCATTCACAGATGTGTTTTTCACTAAACAGCTATTAACTTGAACTTGGTGCCAGTGATCCGACACTGAGTGGTTGGTAGTTCCTGTCTTAGAGTTGCTCACCCCATCCCAGGGAAAGACATTGTGTTAATACCAGGAGGATGCAGTGAGGGTCACAAACATTGACTGGGACCTTTGTTCGACCTCAGATATCAAGACCCCACAGGCTTCCTCCTGTATGGCACCTCCTAGGGACTCGAAACCACTTTAGATTGTAAAGGGAGTGAAAATGTCACTGGAAAACCACTTCACTTAGAAAATATTTGGGGAGTGGACACGGAGTGAGCTAGGGTTGTGCCCATCAAGATCCTATGATCTTGAAGGAGATAGTACTTCGGGTGTCCAGATTCTCATCCCCTGCTTTTTACTCTTCGGGTATTTTAGGGGCCAGGAGAAATCTTGGGGCTACAGGTCCTGGTGGAGGGCACCCTGAAATTCTAAAGACCTATTTGTAAGAGATTCATGCCCCAGGTCTTAGTGTGGCTCCTAATCTAAGGAAATAATCTAATTTTTTTTTAATTTCATGGTTCAAAGCCATAGAAATTGAGTAATCAGGGAAAGGGCTGGACAAATTTCTCCTCAGATGGGATGAGCAGGATTTCTGTGTGAGTCAGAGATGTACAGGTCTGCCTTCTATCCAGAGGCCCGTCTTGCTATCTTCTGGCTGGTTACAGTGCCCATATTAACGGGAAACGAAATATGGGAAAACGGGAAAGAAGGAAAGAAACTTGAGAGCAGAGGCCTGGCTGGGTGGGACAGGGCCACTAAAGCTGTGCTGAGGCAGGCCACGTGCCACACTGCTGGGTGAGCTGTGAGGCCCTGGCCCCATCCTCAGGGGTTCTCTGTGGAGAAAGTGTGCAGACAGGTGGCACAGGAAGCACAGCCCCTGAGGCCACTCTCGCAGGTGGCCCCACAGGAGCCAGAGACCCACAGGCCTGCCTCACAGGCTCTCGACTACCTTTGGGTAAAGCTCATCTCCAGTCTGGCCTTGGAGCTGGCCACCCCACGCCCGCTGGTAGAGTTTCTCTCCTTCCCTCCCATCAGTCCTTCCCTATCCTGCTGGCTCTCCCTCCAAAAGACCTCTGAGAAAGTCTGCTGTTCCTCTTCTCCGCACCCACAGTCTCCTCTCTCAGTATTTCTATGTATACAGGGTTCAGTACCCTCTTTCTCAGACGCAGAAGGATGACGGCATGTGGACGTCTTTCTTCCTCAGAGAAAGTTTTATCTCAGTAGCAGACATTTCTTAACCCAAAGAGAAAGATACAGGGGCAGCAACAGAATACCTTTCGGTATGTGAGTGGCTATTCACAAAGATTTGGGGGACTTCCTGAGTTCTGTAAAAGCCCAGTCTAGAATTTTTGTCTCTTTGCCCCCTCCTGAAGCCCAGACAGCCTTAAGAAGCCAAGAGCTAAGGAAACCTTCTAAAGGTATCCCAGGCACCCTCTCTTGTGAGGAGGAAAGCCTACAATGTTAGGACCAAAAATGGAGATTCAGAGATACAGAGGATTGCTCAGGAAATGCCTGCTCACAATTTAAGTAAGAAAATTACATTAGGCCGATTCTAGTAGGCCTTTCCCTCATCAGTGGCCTTTGAGTCTAGCTACCCTCCAGAGACATGTTCCTTTAGGATAGCCTACACATCCCATTGATATATTTGAGAAGGAGCTAAGTCCTTGCCTTACAAGAGCATCCTGCTCTAGTAGGCTCACAGTCTGAGGGGGTCACACAGAAAGTGTATAATCAAGTGACCCGAGGTAAAGTGCAATATGGTATCCCCTGTGCCCTGGTACCTAGAAACCCAGATTTATCCGTCAAATCAGCCATAGTAAAAGACTGCAAGACCCGGCAACTTTTCCAGTGGAAATACTATTGGGAGAGAATCAGCCTACCGGTACAGGGACAATGAAACAGGGAGGAGGGGAAGGAATTCCCAAGGGTCTGGGCATCAGGGATGGAAATCCAGTGGCTGGATCAGGAGCTGTTTGCTATTTCTAGTTGAAGACTAGAAAACCAGGGGCTAGAGAGTGATGGTGAAGGGGCTTCTGCAGCTTGTGCACAGCTTCTTTCCAGACCAGAGCCCGAGGCCCCAACAAGAAAAGGGGGGAAACCAATGAGAACAAGCTGTTAATAAACTCACCACTCAGCAGAGGGTCCAGGAGCCAGAGGAGGGTGCTTTGTATTCCTGGGCGCATTCACGGCCCTCTCTTGCCTCATGGTGCCACCTTTTCACCCTGTATACAATATTTTTCTTAATTTTTTTTAAAAATTAGATCAACAGAGGGGTTGGATATAGTACATTTTGCCACGAAGTATGAGAAAAGATAACAGAGGAGGTCAGCAGAGCCCAGGCATGAGAAAGGACCTACTTGATGGGGAGGGTGGGGAGGGCAGGAGGGTGCAGGGCCAGGGGTCAGGGCGGGGTCAAGGGCAGGTGGGACCAGGTGCCTCTGTCGGTGAATGCATACTGTGTGTGAATCCTGCTCTGGAAGGAGAACTCTGAGGGACACAAAAGCTTTGAAGTCAGGGATTGGGAACAGATGGCTGTCTGACTTGCCTGTTTCTCCTCCTGATTCTCACAGAAGTTTCTGAGGGAGAGGAAGTCTGCAGAGAATTAACTCCCAGGAAGGCTGCTTGAGAGGGCAGCAATAGAATCAGGGCCGTTTGCCAAAGGGAAAGCCTGCAGGCTGCTCCCTCCAGCCCTCTGGCCAGCTCACACTCTGGGGGGGACGAGGGTTAGAGGGGAGGATGGGCATGGGAGGGACAGTGAGCGTGGTGGAGCCCAGAAGGTCGGGCTGCCATTGGGGAGTAGGAAGGAAGGAGCTGAAGGGGATCCTCCCGTCCCTGCGGGTACAGCCACTGGCTTCTTTTCTTCTGGGCTGTTATTTCGAGGTCTTCATCCTCATCTGGTCCTCAGCCAGGCCGTATCCCGGGTTGGACACTGAGGAGAATTAAATCAACAAATTCTCCCTTCAAAATAGGCATTCCCAAAACAAATGGACTTGGGCCTGAGGCCTCATCACCCCAAGGGGAGCAATAGTAATTAAGTCAACGCTTGAGCTCCCTTCACTGCAGGAAGGGAAATAAATCTACCCAGGGAAGTAAGGTGAGCTGTCTGTCCCAAGGTGGGACAAAGAATGGTTTGCCTGCTATAGCTTGGGCATAGTCCCATCTCTATGCTATAGAAAATCATCCAATGATCTATGATTAGGGTGCTTTTAAGAATGACAAGGCAAAGTTAGGTCTTCAAGAAGAGCCTATTGCTCCTATGGCTGTGAGCAGCAATCCCCTCCCATACGTTTGGGAGGACTCTCTCTCTTCCTGGTCTATGGCCTTGATCATGCCTAGTTCATTGCAACTGACCCCATTCAACTGGCTCTTGTGGCAGTTCTTCACTCCCGCCTGCGCCTTGGGCACCATCCAGCCTCGTGGTAGTCCTCTAGGAACACATATCCCTGACAGATGTGACCTTGTACTGCAGTGTGAATGCCTGTTTTGAAGGGAGCATTTGTGGACTCTGTTCTTTTTCACAAGTGTTTATGAAACCTGTAAATTGATTGCCAAGGGCACAAGGGTTTGTCTCTATCTGTACTTTTGTTTCGGGAAGGTATGATCTGGGAACTCTTGCCATCCCTAAGATACCGACTTCCAGTTGCCTGGAATCTGACCCTCATCCAGGTCTTTGTATCCTGAATTCTTTATCATCTCTGCCTCCAGGCCTCCTACATATTCATCCCCTTGTCACTTGTATAAAACACCTTGAGAATTAGCCACTAATAATATTACACGGCCACGGAAACTCAAGTGTGCAAGTCAGATACTCCTAGTAAGTCTCGGGGATACAGCAATGAATGAGAAACAGTGTCTTTTCCTCTAAAAGCCCTTAATGTTGTCAAATAGCATTCAGTACCTTCTAAGACATTAGGAGTAAGGTTGAGTTGGTATGTTAACAAAGGAGGTCAAACTTTTGGATGGCAAATTGAAGAAAACTTTGACGCCTCTAGTCTGAATGGCCAGAGTTAGACATACGGAGCTCCTAGGAAAAAGCCGTATTATCCTAATTCGTAATGGGAAGGCAGAGAGCCAGGTAGGGAGAGTGTTAGAATTTGGCTTCATGAAGATTTTTGTTCACCAAAGAAATGATGGCTCTTGGAAAAGAGAAGAGTGAACCAGAAGGCAAGGTGAGAAGGGAAAAGAGGCGCGGCACAGCACCTAGAGGGCGCCAGTCCTCCCTCAGACCCCAGGCGGTTTTGCTGGAACGAACCCTGAGAACAGTCAGGTGGTGTCTAATCTGACCCCTGCTTTTTACGTCACCTTAGCCATCCTGGTGTCCTGTCCTTTCTATGAGAGAAAAAATACAAATGGATGAGCTAGAATGTTCTCACCAGAGAAAGAGAATCTTACAGGTACAGAGAGGGAGAGATAGCTGGCTATACAGAGACATCCATAGAGATGTAGAGAGGGAACCAAGATACAGAGAAAAAATAGCAGAGTTATAACAGAAGAAAAAATAATAAAGGAACTGGAAGCTCGTCCTGGGAGAAAATCCAGAGCACAGAAGGAAAAAAAAAAAAAAAAAAGTCAAAGCCACACATGAAGAAGGACAACAAAGTAAGAAGCAAAGTGTCCAGATAAGAGACCTGAGAGGATGCAGGGAGGCCCCAGGGGCAGAACCTGGACTCTGGCTATCATCTCCCCTCCCAGCGAGGCCAGGACCCTCACCCTCCCAGACTCCTCCCCCACTCAGAGCTTCCCCACAAAGACAAAGAGGTAGAAGGGAGCAGGGACGGGGACCGCAAAGACGACACAGATGAGGGGGGCGTTGTAGAAAACAGCTGAGGGAGAAAGAAGTCTGGCCTTTGGTTTGGAGGCCAGAAAGATCCCCAACAGGCTGGAAATGCACCCCGCAAACCCCCACCCCCAGATAAGGCCCTGGTACCCATGAAAGCAAAGGGGCAGACAAACATGTTTTTTGTTTTTTTTCTTTTAACTTAGGGTCACTGACAACTCCTCAGTTAATTTATCTCCTCAAGTTTAGAAATCAATTATCCAGACTCAGTGATATGAATTCTTCATAGGTGTTTGGAGGCTGTCATTGCCTCCCTCCCCTCATTAGGCAAAGATGGAAGGCATCCAGAGGATTTCAATCGCGTGCTCGAGAACCCAGCCAATGTGTCTCGCCTTCGTGGGGTGAGGGAGTAACGTGCCGTTATTTGCAACCTCTGGCTTAGTGTGAAGTCCCCGCCCTGTGCTCTGCCCGCTAACGAAGCCAGGCCTCTGTGCCCATTTCAACAAACATTTATTGAGTACTTAGCACATCACACTAGGATTTCTGCTTTCTCGGGAATTTCACTAAACTATTGTTTGACGCTAAATCCTATTATGGAGAACTTCAACGGTATTCTGGCCCACATTTCCTCAGGTCAATCTTTGGGGGAGAAAAGGGAGCCCCAAAAGGGTTTGCATTGCTCGAAAAATGGTCCCATCCCCCCTGAGGTCACGGACCCACTGCATAAGCGAGGACCAGGTTTTTGGTCAGCTGGGATCTGCTTTGATCCATTCCTCACTGGAAACATGTCGCTTCATAGGACTGAACCCAGGGCAGTCACAGAGTTGTGGATACCCCACAGCTATCTCAGGATGTTTTCAGGATGCAGGGCCTAAAATAACCAGCCCTAGCACCCATCTACTTTTTTTTCTTTCCTGTCTTCAGATCTTCTTATTCTTCCTTCATATTTTAGTCAGCTTTCTGCTCACACTTACTTAGTAGGTACATGAAAACACTTTAGAATCATTCATCTAATATTATAGATGAAAATCCCTTTATTTAACAAACATTTATTGAGCTTTATTTTATGCCAGACTTCTGGTACTGTAGAGAGTCCAAATTGGAGAGTTTGTTTTCTCCTATTGAAAAAAACTCCCTATTGGAAGGGGAAGGGTGAATGCAGAAGAGGAGGTGGGGCCAGGGCCACGGAAACGGTTTCCCTGAAGGGTTTATTCTATGGGAATTTACAATAACAGTGGGGCTCATAAAAAGACAGTGGCCGATTTCTTGTTGTTCCTACTTGGAGAATAAAGAGCCAGATGGTGAAGAGTATGAATAAGGAGCTGGATCCTTCCAATGTCATTCTTCTCACAGCTAATGATGGGAGTAGCAGAGGGGGGCTGGGGTGGCCAAGAGAGCTGGGAACTTGGATTTCTAGATGGTTCCCAGGACGGGCTGAATCTGGTTGAACCAGTTGTTCCTGCTGAAATGGTGCCCTGTCTCTTTCCTTCCATTCATTAATGCTCTTTCGGACAATTCAAGTTCCAACTCTCCCTGCTTGTTTAAAAGAAGATGTTAGATGAATAACGTTAAGAGACAAACACTCAAATCCTGACTCTTAACAAACTAGGCAGAAAGAAATGGAGAGAGAGATAAGGAACGTTTTGCAAATATCTAGAAAGACAAATGCAGAGACATGACTGTAAGACAAAGATAGAGACTTGGAGGAAGAGAAAAAAATGGAAAGGGAAAAAAAAAATGGAGAGAAAGATGACGAGATGGGACATGCCCAAGAAGAGAGAGTCACAGAGAACAGGAAGATGGCGGTTGCCATCAGCCTTGCCAGGGCACTCTCTTCTCCTGTTGGGCAGTGCCCTGGGCAGCTTTATCTCACAGTTCCCGGGAAGGGAAATGAGATGTGACTTCACAGAGGTGGTACATGCAGGGAACACGGCAGCTGAAAAAGCTGAAAATGAGCACAGGAGACGCTGAGGGTCCCCACTTCCAGCCTGCTCCTATATCCTTACCTCAGTCACTAGATGAGTCAGGCCTGTCCCAGTGGAGCTGAAGTTCATAAAGAGAAGAAAGGAAGGTGATGAGGTGAAGGCTCAGACTGTGGGCTCGCCGTAGGGAAGGCTTCACCTCCTCCCTTAGCGCAGCTTCCAGCCTCATTCTATTCCGCTAGCACTGGGGGAGCTCACAGCCAGAAGCCAGCACCTTCCCCTTTCGAGGATGTCTGTGGTGGGAGGGGACAGGGCAGGGGAGGGAAGGGAGGGGACCTGGGAGTCACAACAGAGTCAGGACTAGTCAACACATCTGAGAATCCTTCCCATAGCAAAATAAAGCCCAAACTCTTTAAATGAATATAAACATAAATATAAATGAATACGAATATGTGTAACAGGATGGGTTTTGTTTTCACTGAGGTTATAAAAGTCCAAGACAAAAGAACAATAGATGGAAACATTTCTCCCGTCTTTCAGGGTAAGTGCATCTTAGTTTCACACCCACACAAAGGGTTATAAACACGTGTGAGGCCTGGAAAAGAAAAAGCACTTCTCTGGAGAAATTTTTTGGATTGGCATTTTTGCTCCTTCCGGCTGGGGAGAGAGAAGCCAGCTCCCCACTGCCTCAGGCCAAGGGGACCACACCCAGGGCACTTGGATAGTGTGTGTCCCTTGGATTTTGCAAGGCACAGCGCCCTGACACCCAGCTCCAGGGGAAGAGGAAGAGGCTGAGGTGGTGGAAGTAGGGCTGACTCGGCTTCCCTGGGCACGCATGTCATTTCCACAGCAAGGAAGTGGAGCCAGCAGGGTTCACTGGGCCGAGCTGAGGTGACTGGACGTGCAACGTGAGGGGAAGAGCTGGCCAGGAGCCAGTTTGAAATCCTCTCCAGGAGTTTCTAGGAAGGTTGTGGGGGGTGGGGGCCGGTGTTTGAAAAGGAATAGGCAATTGCTGACATTACAGCACGCTCTGCCCACAGCCGGCCAGCTGGGGAGGCGAGGTTGGGACAATTCAAGGGACGCCTCCCAGCGCCCCCAAGGGGAGCCAACCCTGAGGGTGCCCCAAGCCCAGGGCACGCTGTTGGCACCACGTGCGGTGCGAGCCCACCCACCCCCCTATTCTGGAAAGCTAGAAAGAAATCTGGGATCCAGGGCCAGGCCAGAAGGGGGCGGAGAACAAAAACAAAGAACTGAGGCTGGGGACCCATACCTTTCTCCTCCCCTCTGAGTGCCGGCCCTGGCGTCTGCTCAGAGAGGGACAAAGCTTTTATACGAAGTTCACAGTCTTGTCTCTTACACAGGACTGGGGATTTTAGTTCCTAAAATGGATCCTCTTACGACTCCATCTGACTAGAGGACTTATTACCTGGAAGTCAGCAGGAAATAAAGCAGGGAACTGGTCCAAGACTTCACCCAAAGAAAGGGAAGCAAAATACTGGCTCTACAAAACAGATTTTAAATCCACAGTTCTTGGATCCTGGGAGAATTTGGGTCTTGTAAGTGGTTAGAGGAACTTCTCTCCTCCCCTGACCTGCCCTTTGGTTTCACAGCAAAATGTGTTCCAGCCTGGGGAGGCGGGGCACTTGCAGTTGTCTGGAAAGGTACTTTTTCTCTCTGCTGACCTTGCCACATGTTCTTGGCTCTGCCCAAGTACAGTTCCACCATTTCTCTCTCAGGAGATCCTCTGGAGTACACCTGGGACTGGATTGTCTTCTGGAATTGCCCCTATGCCAGGAGAGAGGCTCCCCCAAAGACTCCTCTGGCACCCCTGCTTGTCTCTGCCTGTTTCCTTGTCCTTGGTCTCTCCCCAAACACTGTAAATTCCTTGATGGCAGGGACTCTTACCTTATTGTCTCATCTGCTCCCTGGGGTTAGAACACCTCTTGGTACATTGTAGATGCTCAGTTAATGTTTGTTGAGTCAGGGCCTGAACACACACAGACACACAGACACACCCTTGTTTTGGACAAGCTAAATTTATGCCAATCAACTTCTGTTTACTTTCTGGGCAACCTCAAGAATTTCGATTTCAGTATGACTTGAAAGTTACTTATTTTGAGGGATAATTAAAAGAAGGCAGCATGAGATGTAGGCCATTACAAATGGAGGAAAGAAAACAGAGAAAAAGAGATTTTTTTCTGAAGCCTTAGTAAAGACAAAAGCGGAAGGAAACTCAACACCTAGGAGTTGGGCCTGGGGATTTGGGGGTGACTGCTGAGACTTAGGTTTGAGGGCAGCTGGCGTGCTATGCGTGAAGTTGTTTTAAATGGGGCTGTGCACTAAGGTGCGACTAAAAAATCAAAAAAACAGAAACCAGCCCAGCATATTTCTCCAACTCCAACTCCAGAATGTGAGACAAACTTTAAGGGTCCATTGAGGGAAGATAAAGTAGATCGTCCATGAAAGGAAGGGAGAAAAAGGGGGGAATAGGGCATAAGAAAATTTGGGTTGTCATAGTCAAACTTGAGAAGAATTAATACAGAGCCTCAGGGCCTTGCCCAGTGCCCTATCGGTATCCCGGGGTGGTGATGGGACCCCAAGGGATGGCTTCAGGATGTGTGTTAGAGAAGATACACCTTGGGGACTTAGGCTTCTGGACTGCTGTGCCCACCATCAATGTCCTATGTCTGTAATAGGTGTAAAGTAGAATGCACACTGTGACCCAAAGTCTTTGTGAAACCAGACCTTGGGACTTTTGCACAAGGGGGGCAGGAAATAGAAGGAACCTCCTCCCAAACAAATGTGGATAAATTCTGTTTAAGGCAAAGGGATGGAACTCAGAGGCGCAATTCATTGTGAAAAAGAAAAGAAGAAGAAAGCAAATGGTGCAGCATTACTTGAACCTGTGTATTCTTATGGAGTAAAAATTACAATTGGTAAACCTACCCTAGATGCAACGTCTTTAGAAATTGCACTTGGGGTATTAGAAATGGGTGTAAAAAATGCCTTTTCAGCTGTACTGAGGAGATGAAACACAAATCGAAGTTCTGTCCAACTCAGGTATCTCAGAAAACCTCTGTGACTGAGTTGGGACCCTGGAGGAGGTCTGAGAAGGCAGGAAATCACTTCAAGGACACAAGCATAGAGTCTATGAAAATTTGGATAGAAGACTCGATACAGAATTAAATGATGCCCTTCATAGGTATATTATCTGGGCGGGAGGGACTGTGGTCATTAGCAAGCATCTCATTGAAGCATTAATATAGCAAGTTCAGGAAAATGTTATAGAAAGCAAAGCATGGCTCATGGGCAACATTTGGAGGAAACAATAATAATTATGGTCATTACTGGAAATTCAAACAGTAAGACACTGGCTGAACGTAACATAAACCATAGTGTCCAAGCACAATAATAATAAGAAAACTCCTCTGGTGTGTCTTTCCATAGGCTCTGCAACATGCTGAATGTCTTCTTCTGGATGTAAGACCCTTAAATATAATGATATATTCAAGAGCTAATGGGCCAGACATGTTCGGCAGTTTTAAGGGGATTTTATTCATCTGCTTTGAAATGGCTTCTGAGACTGCAAACTAGACAGTTGTGAGGCTGCATTTGGTCATGCGCAATCGTGCTCTTTGTGAGATATTTCAGCCCTGTTTGGTTTGTCATTTCTCAGGTGTCATTTCCCACTATGAACCCAGAGAATGGGCCAGAAGCATGTTGCACACCGTTTCCATTTTTTGCTGCCCAGGTGCGTCCAGTATCCAAATTTCTAGATTTCCACAGTAATTGTCACAGTCTAATTGTCATTTGTAACATGTTAATATAAAGATATTCTTAAATGATGAATCTGAGAAAAGCTATGCATCAAATAGACATTTAACAGATGGTCAAAACAGTAGTAAACTTAAATTTGATATAAATTCATTGATGATATTTATACCACATTGATGAAATGTAAAACAGAAATGTAAAATTCAATATTTTATATTTCAAGTTATCATTACTGTCCTTAAAGCTATTTGAAATATTTATTTCTTAGGTTTTGTAAACTTTATAAAAAATATATTTTATGTAAAACTTCTAAATCCCAAATATTTTTCAAAATCCAACAGGGTAGATATTGAAAAGCGTTAGAGTTTATTTAAATGACTAAAAAATTGAGATATCTATCTCACAAAATATGATTTTAAAAATCTATTGATTACCAAGTACTGGCAAAGCAAATGTTTAACCAGTCTTTGGAAAAATTTAAACAATACAAGGACAAAATGCTTCATAATTCTCCAGAAGCTTGTTTATATTTTACTTTCCCTCTGTCAGAAATAGACGATAAGACTTTATGGGATGACAAAGAAAATCATTATATCCTTCAATTAATGATGAGCATTGTCTGAAATAGTGCAGAGTGAATGGATTTCATGGGAATCAATATTTCCTCGTTCAAAGTAGTTTAGTAAATATTTTTCTGTCTTAAATGAACACTGACAGGAGTCCTCTGGAGTTGCTCAAACTCTTGCTCCATGTATTGCAAGAAAACTCCTAAAGTGCAGATTCTGTGTCTGATGAATATCTCTCTCCAGCAACCAGCAAAGGGTCTGGAATATAATGACCTTTCAGAGTTAATGACTTCTCTCCCCAAGCCAGCAGAGTCTGAAAGTGGCAACAATACCGTCAATATTGGAAAGTGACCCAATACCGGCAACATTGCATGACTTCAGCTATTAAAAATACGTCATGATTTAAATAACAAGGCCTTGTATTTCTTCTGTCTTTGCTTTTTGGAAACAATTTAGGCTAGGCAGTGTGGCAAAGAATAAAAAGTTCTTTGCTGAACTTAACGGTGTCTGCGCTGGCTCTCGTTAACATTATATTGGCTGTCTTGCAAAGGGAGAATTGGAGGTCACCAAGCTGAACTCCCAGAGACTGCACCCAGGCTGTCCTCAGGTGGTGTGAGAGGGTGCAGACACCTTGGTCAGAATTTTCATTGGGACTCTAAATTTGGGAAAAGAAAGACAGCAAGATATTTAGAAAAGACCCATTGGTGTTCAGAACTCTGAACTATTGTGTTTCTGATTGACACGTAACGATTAGAAGACAAAAAACAGAAATTTTAAATTTGGACTCCTTTCCTGATGGCAGGATAGATAAGTGATGTTTACACTACATCAGGATGAATTATAACCAAAGACAGTAGGATTAAAATCCGATTTTAATCATATCCTTTGTGTTCTTACAGCATACTTGGGTAACCTAGATTTTTGTTAGATTATTTTTAAAATTATATTTATTACTAGCTAATTATATTTAAGACTAGCTTCTTTGCTAGTCAATGAATATCTTGAGAGCAAGCTCTGTGTCTTATTCATCTTTGCCATTTTGTGTCACCACACAAAATTTTAGTACAGCCGCACAGCTGGAACTTAAGTAAATTTGTATTGAATTAACTTATAGTCAAATCTGAGCTTGCCTTGATGTCAGATATTGACTTGTTATTTGCATATTCAATAATGTTTGCTGGCATTCCCATTGACAGCAGCATGTCAGTTACACAGGTAGATCGATCAGAACCTAGGTCAACCGTAGATGTCTATGTAAACGTCTGTCTAGCAGATGTCTGGCAAAAGTTACTGCAGACAAAGTTTGGATTTGTGGTGTGGTAGAAAGTTAATCAGCTAGAATACTTTTTAGAAAACTTCCAAATATTAAATTGAATGGATTATTTAAGGAGTGCTAACTGTTATTTTTTTTTAATAAGAGAATATAAGACAATATAGATGATTATATGATCTCTGGTTGGGGAAGTCTTTTTCATGCACGAATCTGTTGAAGACATCATAAAGGAAAATCTTGGAAAATTTTATTCCACATGACTGCTCATATTTCTAACAGCTAACTTTGTGGTGAAAAATACCAAAAAACATTAAAATCATATTATCTGTTCTATTGAGAGGATTAGAACAAATTCCATTTGTAAAACTTTTAACTAGTTTATAAGAGCATAAAATCTTAAGTTGATTAACCAAGAATGGATTTTAAAAGAAATTTCCTTGTTACAATTTTAGAATGAGAATATAAAATGAGATATTGAAGGCGTGTTTTCTAATGGTGAATTTCATTGAGGTTTAAGAAAGTGCAATAATATCCTTTAGAGTAATGTTCAATTGAAACTAATATTTATTACCTAGTTCCTTTGAGCGAGCCTGTTACTAGGTTTTTGAATGTATGATTGAGTTTCAGAACCAATTTACAATAACTCTTAAGAATGACTTTCTCACAGAGGATGGCAAGGAGGACTTATAGGGATAGAAATTTCTTTGAAGGATTTACTTTAAAAAAAATTGATCCTCTCTGCATATGAAATATATTTTCTCACTTAAAATATAAACCTTAAACTCTTTTATTTGGTGAAAGCAATAGAAATCACTTGCCAAATGAACACTAGATGTTCTTAAAATACCCCCTTGGGATGCTGGTCATGTTCCAAAGTGCAGTGCTCTGCTTCAAGGAGAGATCCACTGGGAGCTTCATTCATTGGAGTGTGCGCTGTCTTTCCTCCTAGACACACAAAACTTTCTACTTTGAAAATTGTCTCTGTTAAATGTTCTGTTCAAACTGGAGCCTTAACCAGAAACAAGAAGTTCCTGGTTGGAATCCTTCATTATAAAAACTGAAAAGAAAATAGACATTTTAGCTACTTTCATCCTTGCTTCCTAATTGGCCACCTAGGCCTTGCCAGGTGCAGCCGAAAGATAATCAGACTTTTCTTTTACGGAGTAGTAAAGTGGGAAAGACCTTGGAGATCATCAAATCTAATCCCTTTATTTTCCAAAGAAACTTAGAGGCTCAGAGTAATTGACCTGACTTGTAGAAACTGATAGAAAGTTTTACTTCTGTTACTTACTTGCTGTGAGGTCATTTTGAAAATAGACATCATCTCTTCTTTAAATTACTCTGGATTTCAGAGATAACCATTCCATGATGAACTCATCTGTATATCGGGCAAAAAGAGACCCTATTCCAAATAATACAAGTGATGGCATTAAGCTAGACAAAGGCAAAGATCATTAATGTTAACAAATATTTATTGTATGCCTTCCAACCCAAAATCAGCATGGGAGAGAAAAAAAGTATAAGTTCTGAAGCCAGACAAATGACAATTTCTATAAGCCTGCTACCTATACAATGTAATCTTGGGTGTTATTGTACTTCTCTGGATCTCAATTCCTCATCTGTAAAATATGATGAAGAATAATTTGTAGAACTATTAATAAGTATAGAAAGAGATAATCTACGAAAAATACTTAACCATAATGGATACTCAATAGATAGTTCTCTTTTGTGGCCAAAGGGTTAGCAAAACCCTTCTTCCTCTACAGGCACATTTGGCATTGGATTAACTTTCTAACTCTATTCTTCTGTGATATTTGAGAGAGTTGGGTTGTCGGCTACACTAGGCAACATTGTTTATGGCACAAGTTACCCCTACCTGAGAATTGAATCTACCACAATGCACAAAGGAACTCCTTGTGTTCCATACTCATTAGTCTTAGAAGGGTAGATACGTGGGCTTTTTAGGCACTGTAGGGATGAACCGGAAATGGTTCAAGGAAATATTAGCTTCCAGTTGGAATAGGAGCTCCCATCCCAGGATATCTCCTGCATTAGGACACTAAAGTCTCATTTCCTTGCACATGAATTCTTACTTGAGGGATCAAAAAGAAAAGCACTTGAACAGATGCGTAGGGACTACTCCCAATAAAAAGTGCCTGAAGCTGCCCGGCTAGGATACTTTGTGTTTCCCGGCTTTCATACTTCCCAGAGCCATGTCTAGTATATGACAGTCATGCCAGTCCATATCCTTGAGCCCAGGAAGACCCTCAGTTGAACATTGCATTTCCCCACAGGCACTATGGGGGATGCAAAGAAGAGTAAGACTTGGAATATGAATCATGAAATAGACAAAGGAATGGGAGCTTTTTAATACGGTATGAGAAAGGCCTCCTGCTTGTAAATAAGAGGGTAAAATGTGACTTGAAGAAAATGGAGACCGACTACTGAGACCAGCAAGCGTAGGAGCCAAGTCACTAATACATGAGTAAAAAATTACTCATAATTTTTTAAAAATTGTAAAAAATTTACAGTTGGAGTTACAGAAACCTTGGATCAAATCCCAGCTCTCACTCTGATCTGAACAGGATATTTTGTTGTAAAAATGCAATAAGTTCATTGGAAAAGATCTTAGACCAGTGTCTGGCAAGTAGAAAGCATTTATTAACTAAATTCTGGCTTCTGTTAAGTTGTGCTAAAAAGAGCTCAATTGATAGAAAAACAATAGGGAAAGTTAACACGTAAGAAGTCATCAGAAGAGTAAGCTCCGGATTTAAGATTTAAAAGCTGGAAAACTTCTTGGAAACTTAACAAAATTACATATAACCAGGTCCCAGTGAGGTGGACGGTAGTTAGTGGCAAGGCCTCATTGAAGTCGAGGCAGTGAGAGCAAAGCGTGGGAGAATGGCATGTACTGGGAGTACTCAAGGGGGAAGGAAGGCGGCAGACGGAGGGAGGGCTGGGAGCCAATGCTAAAGTCACCAGAGAAAGTTGCAGAGTGTCCTGGAGACAGGTTGGAATGGAAAGGATCATAGGGAAAGAACAGAGGTACAGTAGTCCTAAAACACTGTAAACCGGTTATTTGTGAATAAAAACGAGCCTCTAAATTTGCTTAAATAAATTGACAAACCAAAACTGTCTTCCTCACAATGCACATATCAGGATAAAACATTTTAACATGTAATAAAGTGCATATAATTCATAGATATAATGCTTTATACAAGAATATATAACACATCATATTGTCCAGATAGATACTCGTGTCCCTGGTGCTAGGCATTCAAAAAATAGTTGTTGAGTAAATGAAAATTTGCAGCTTTGCCACTTAACTCTGTTAACTGAAGGAGTCTCAGTTGTATCATCAGTAAAAATGAATGGTGATTTCCATCTCATGGAATGAGATAATGTGCATGAAGTACCTGGACTTATTAGGCACTCAATAAATGGTAACTATTATTGTTATATTAAGTATGCATACAGCATTGTTCTAAATACTTTATAAGCATTTGAAAATTATCCTACAGAAAACATTTTCTGTCGGAAAATGTAGGAAATTTGTACGTCATTTTTTAAAAGGGAAAAATGCATTTAAAACCTATCATCTAATATACAAATCATCTTGGTGTAGGTTAGCTACATTGATCTATCTTTAATTAATATATTAGTCATCCTCAAGACAAGTGCAGGTGTCTGGCACTCTCTGATACATCTGGATGTGCCTGAACATGAGAGCCTGAAATGCCAGAAACATTAAGAAGCTCGGTGAGATGATGACCTTACGTTTTTCCAAGAGTGAAAAGACTTATGAGTTAAGAGATGAGTTAAAAATATAGTGTTGCTCTTTTTGGTAATCTATCAGAAAGTTTGTAACCATGTCAGGCATTTTATATGACTTTAAACTGCTCGGAATCATTAAGGAAAGAATTTGCACCAAGGGAGACTTTTGTATTTCTCTGTGGGGGTCACAAGGGCAACAACCTCAGAGTGTGTTCCTGAGACAGAAGGGCACTTCCAGGGTGGGGCTGCGTGATGGCATTTCAGCATTCGGGACCTGACACACAACTCTTTCCAAATTCTTGCTTCCGTCAGCAGGAGAGAGAGAAAGGTGAGCTGCATTAAGTAGACCCTGAGACTGAATATTTTATTCTCTAAAATAGAAATTTAAGGACACGAAAATCTGTTTTCTGTTGTCTCTTTTTTCCAGAATGGGGCAATGGCACCACCAGGGTGTCAGCCCTGCATCCGATCCCCACTGTGGCTTTTGATGGCTGACGTTGACAATGTCTCTTGACTTTGGGGACTTTTATTTCATCACCCATCAAATAGGGAGAGTACTACCTTTTTGGTTAAAATAAAATGACATGAATATATTTGAAAATATTAGGGCTGATCAATTATTCATTTCCCCTCTTTTTTCTTCTTCTCCTTCATTCCACTCTAGCTTCTTTGAAAGACAAAAGGGAGTGTTATCATCTAAGTCCATAGTAGGACAACTCAGGTAGATTTTGTGGGCTTGGAAAACACAACAATGTGTCAAAGATGCTAAATTTCATCATTTTTGCAGCCAAACTTGCTTAAGATAATTAAGGAAAATACTTTGACAGGCATGAATAGTCTAATCTCATAAAACCCAGGAAGATGTTGACGTTTTCAAATTGTTCTGTCTTGAAACCTAGGATAACCATAAATATACTCACCATTGATGACTACACTTGGGATGTTCAGGTGGGAACAGCATGCTGTTGAGAACACAGCAATTGGTCCAAAGACCTCGAGAATACCCAGGACATAAGGATCCTGGGGATTGAGTCACACAATGTAATATGATTACATTTACCATGGACCTGGATGAGTGATATTGTAAGGTCAGCTTGTGCCTTTGTTAATAGTTTATTAGTTGATTTGGTTGAATTTTCAACGTAAATACTGCAAAAATAAAATCATATTCCTTGCCTTTTGTGCTTATACAGCTTCCTTTTATTTCTGTTCTTATTTTCCCATGTAGTACCCCTCAGACTAGTGTGAAAAATAGTAGAATGAAAATCTTAGTCTGGTTTTAGACTTTCAAGAGAACATTTCTGAAGTTTCTGACATAGAAAGTTTTCTTTAGGTTTGTGTTAAAAATATCTTATCAGCACATGCTTCTTCTGCATTTTTGAGTTAATCATATGTTTCTTCCTTATGCCATCAATGATGAATTGCATCTTGAGTTATCTTACATTCAAGCATCTTGAAGTTGCTGGGGTAAATGCCATTTCTTGGCGGTATACTCCGATAGTACTTTAGTGAGCCTGTAATTTCCTTTTTTGGGATTGATCTTATCCAATCTTAGTTATTTTAGCTTCAAAATAATGAGCTGGATAGATATTTTACTTTTTCTATCGCACAAAAACATGTATAAGATAAGGTTATCTATTTCCCCAAATACCTAGGCTTAGTACTATGCTGTATTTCATTCTTTCATTACTAACTTCAAAGATATTGAAACCCACACTGATGTTTTTTCCCAATCAATTTTTAAATCTTATCATTACCTATGTCTTCCTTCATTAAGGCAGAGGAGGGGGGTGGTGGAGCTTTTTTTACTTTAATCCTTATCCAGTTGCTCCATTCAACTCCTGTCTTCCAGATGGAGATTTTCTGGACTTTTAGTTCCATATTGTTAAGGACAATTTGTTTCATTTGTTTTTTAGACAACAGTGTAATTTATTACATGATTGACTCTACTTTCTATGTGTCAATGCTTCTCTCTGTATTCATTTCTCTTCATGCTGGACTACATCCCCAAGGATTCTTACAAAGAGAATTGATGTGACAAGCTTTATAAAAACTTTCCATTTTTTAAACTAAGTTCATTTTATCCTTACATTTAAATGGTATCAATGAATATAAAAGCTTAATTTAAAATCTAGAGTTTCAGTGTTTTGATATTGATTTCTTATGCTCTTGCTGTAACTGGTGCTATGAACACATTTCAATGACTCCTATATTTTTTAGAATCCCGTTCCAGATTTTCAGACTAGTAGGGAATGATGACTAGAACTCTGAAACTTTTACTACTTGCCCTTTCTTGCCTTTTCCAGTTGTTTCCTAGAAATGGCAGATTTTCTACAAGACGGTGAGCTGAGATTCTGAAAATCCCTAGTCAGATTTCCTGAAGCTTACAAGATTCACTGTCCTCCACAACCTGCCCCAGGGCACATAGCTTTTTTGTTAATCACACTGCTACCTGCCCCCAAATGTGTAACCCTTCCTTAAAAAGCCCAGGCTCTATGTCGGGGAGACAGAACAGAGGTCAATTCCTTGTTCTTGAGATAAGACATCTTTTGTATTAAAATTTCCTTTCTTTCTCATCAATCCTCCTTGTCTCAACAATTGGCTATTGGTGTAGTGAGTAACCAGACCTAGCCTGAAACCCCCTTGTGAATCTGACGATGACTGTTAACCAGGACAGCTGTTGAGATACCTGACCAGCCTCTTCCTTATTCCTCTGCAGACTTCCCACCATTTCTTTTTGACTAATTTTAGAATTATCTCTTTGTCTTAGAAGGCACTAAATTCCAGTGTAACAGGGACATGTTTAATCTGATATCTGTGTCTCTCATTACATTTTGCCTGTTATTTCTTAAACAATTCCTTTTCATCATTGTCTCTTTGCTGCTATTTCTAATGCTACAGTCCTCATTCTCTCTTAACTTTTCTCTTTTCTCCAAAAAAATTATTTGCAGTACTAGAGAGAGGTCCTCGATCAAGTCATTCAGATCTCTACTTTTTGGATAGGTCCATTTTGTTATTCAACCAATTAGTGTTTTTTATCCACAGGAGTTTCTTTTTTTTTTTGGAGACAAGTCTTCCTCCATTGTCCAGGCTAGAGTGCCCTGGAGTCACCACATATCACTGCAGCCTCCGACTCCTCAGTTCAAGAGATCATCCTGCTTCAGCTTTCTGAGTAGCTAAGATTACAGGCATGTGCCACCGCATCTGGCTATTTTTTCTATTTTTTGTAGAAGCAAGGTCTCATTGTGCTGCCCAGCCTGGTCTCAAATGCCCGCTTTCAAGTGATCCCCTGCCTCAGTCTCTCAAACTGCTAGAATTACAGATATGAACCACCACGCCTGGGCAAAATCTTTTTATAAGTGATTATTATCAATCTGTTGTTCCATGTTATTACTTTTCAGGACACTGAAAAGTATACTCCCTTATTTATCTCAAGACATTTATTATGCCGGGGGGTGGGGGGGAAAGCTAGAGGTGATATAGTCCACATTGCTATGTCAGAATTTTTCTACCTTAATGAAGCACTTTTTTATTCTACCCTAAAACCATAGGGCCTATAGTTTTGCCCTTGCTGGTAGTACACAGTCCTTGGAGTATTAAAATGAATGCATTGGAAATAGTTAAGGAAAAGTGAAAACCCAGAGAAATAAGAATAGCAAAGACACAGAAGCATCCTTCCTGCTACCATACTAGTTGGCTAGCAATTGTAAATCAGCAGTTTCTCCGATGAGCAGAGAGATGGCTTAAATCAAGACAGAATTCCCTGTGTAAAAGAAACACGTGGTTGTCACTGGCAAAAGCACAGGTGGTACTGTATTTTATTAGTAGAGAGTTCCTTGATGTTCTGGATAGAACAAATATTTCATAAAAGAGTAAAATTTTAATCCACACAGACCTAAGTGTTTTTTAATGAATAATCATAGGATTTAAAATTTATTTGGTTTTAGATTTTAAAATAATCTTTTATCTCATACTCACTCATTGCTAGATGTATCAAATGTATTCCCTTGCTAGTAATTCTAATAGCATGCCCTAATTAACTCATTTTACCTTTTGGAATAAATCAATTACAATTAAAATAGAGTTTGTTAAATCTCAGTAGAATATTGTTTCACGTTAAAAACATTTTTTCTCAAGAGATCAAGTGTGATTAACTTCAGTAAGAGGCTAAAAGTTCACATTATTCTCATTGGAGAGAAATAGTCACAGTTTCTCACAGTATATTTTATTCCATTTCTAAATGCAGGATGATAAAATGGCATTAGTCTTAATAATTTACTCCAAAGCAAAATTTAAGAGTTTTTCTCAAATAATAGCCGTGACAGTGAGAGTTAATCTAAAGGGCCCACACAGAGGTTGTCACCCAGTTATAATCCCAGAAACAGATTCTCCCAGAAGAGAGATCAATGATGAACTTCTCTGGCTGCCACTTAGCCTTCTTGGTCTGCCCTTCCCTCATCACAGAGCTTCTAGACTGATCCGTATCAGTCCTTTTTGCCTCTTTGTTGCTGAATAGTGTTCCATTGTATACATGTCCATATCATAATTTCTCTGTTTACTGATTAATGGACATCTAGGCTATTTCCAGGTTTGGTGATTGTGAAGCGGATTTAAATAGCTAAGATGAGTACAGCTTCTGATGTTATTTTGGTTAATGTTATACATGTCAGTCCAAAATAATTCTAAGAAGTTCAGAATCAATGACATCTTGTTATCTCTGTTGTATTTAAAAAGAACTTATGGTGAGCCGAAAAATAGTCTAATTTCTCCTTAACTTATACCCATTATCAATCTGTTTGATTAATAATCGGAAAACATTTAGTCATTAATTTTGCACATACAACTAATAATTCCTATAATCTCTAATTATTGCACCATTTGAAAATGATCACATTACTGTATTGTGTTCTTGAAATATGCTAAGAGAGGTGATTTAAGTGGTTGGTGTCTTACCACACACAGCATTGTAACTATGTGAGGTGACATGTTAATTAGCTTGAGCATGGCAATTGTTTCACAATATATGTGTATATCATATTGCGTGCCTTAAATGTATACAATTTTTACTTCTTAATTATACCTCAATGAAACTGGGGAAATAGCTTACTATCTTGTATGTGACGAACAACGTTTTAACATATAAAATGTAAACTAAACAGGTTTGTCCAAAATCACATGCTGAATAATTTGTAAACAGTGAATATTAAAAGATACTGCAGTACATTCAAAATACGTATCTTGTGTTACTGACAAAGTTGTGATTATTATAGTAGTTTATATCATTATTTGGTCACCGACGATACACTGAGGCCAGAAATTAGCCATTCAGGTTTTCAGCTTTCTGAAGTCTGAGGTTGAGGCAAAACCAAACACCAGTAGGAGCATAACATTAGAATGATGGGTGAACTTCTGTAAAGCCCTAGTGTCAGTGTGTGTGTGTGTGTGTGTGTACATGTGTGGCAACAGATAGATGATAGGTAGGTTAAAAGACAAACTGTTTAATCTATAAAAGTTAATAACGATTTAATGTTGGTGTTTTCTTCTTTGACCATCTTGCTTAAATGTTTAATTGCGGCTATTATGTGTAAACAAAAGGCAACATCATGTTCAATAATAAAACACCAGGATTCCCAATAAAGTCAGGACCCATTCAAAGATGTCCTCTCACTGTAGTTATTTATCAGTCACATTATTTCACCAGCCAGGAAAGTAGTAAGCGGTGAAGGCCAACATGGCCGGTGGCTTGCTTGGGAGAGCCTGAGCTCGCTGAACACTGCTTGGCCGCAGAGCAGGGTTGCTTCATTACAGTCATCAGGATCACTGGCTAAGTTAATGGAAACCAAAGTCTCAAAAGCATTGTTTCTCAAAATTATTTTCTATTGTATTTATGTTTCTTGTCTTGGAGTTTTTATTTGTTATCACATAAGAAATGAGAGATTTTGGTTCACATTAAGTAGGAATTAGGTAGAGCAAATTTCTGGCTATTCACTTCCCTTAGTTAGCCCTCACAGAAAAATCGTGCACAATATGAATTAGAAGGTCTATTTCACAGCTAAGGAAATTAAAATTATAACTTTCCCAACATCTCCAAATACTTTGGTAGAAGCCATCACACTTCGGGATCTACTCGGTCGAACCCGGATGCCCATTGGTCATGTCAGCACCTGTTTTCCTTGGCATCAGGTCTGAACAGCTTAATTCAGAGCAGGGAGGCCCCGGGAGTCAGAGGATTTTTCTAGCGTTTATGCCAGAGCAAAGTTCCATGCATTCCTGCAGACACTCACTCAGCACAGCACCTGACTTGACCCCAGAGCAGGGCTGTCACTCCTGGCAGCCCGGCAGCCCCACACAAAGATCAGCCTCTGCACAGTGCTGGATTCCTGCCACCCCCTCTCTGCTTCTGTAATTACTTCTAAATTTAACACACAGTCATTAATTACGGTGCCTATGAGAGTGTGATAATATTTCTCTGCCTTTATTGGATAAGGCATCTGCCTGTCTTACCCTACATTTTTAACAAGAGCAGCCTTAGATTAGCAAACCCAGGGTTTTTTGTGACCCCAGCTTCCATGCAAAGCTTCTAGCTTTCTCTATTCTAAAGTTCGCCGAAGTATTTTTCTGCTTTCCTGCAGTTTTTAAGTAGATAATAAGTTCCAAAATTCACCAGTCTTTCGCTGAAAGAAGCTTGTCACGGTGGTTGGTAGCTAATGAAGGCCCCTTTAGTTTATCTTCATCAATTGTCAAATATTTGAGTCCGTGAAGTGGTGTGATGAGGTACAAAGACAGATATTTGAAGGGATTTTAACTCATTTGAGCAATTACATGCTTAACTGCCCTGCGATAATCTGTCAGTCTGAGTCTTTTCTACACAGCACAAGTGGGGAGCGTTAGAATGGCTGGATTTAGAACATAAAGGCTTAGTCTGAATGGAAGAAAGGCACCAGAGAGATTAATTGCCAGTAACAAACAGCAGGGCTGCTTGCAAGTTATATATCACATAGTTACCTACCAGCAGTGATGAGGGCCAGCGCACAGAGAGCCGCCTGGGTTGGGACAAAACAGTCATTGCGTGGAATCCCGGGCCTCACAGCCAATGCAGGGAGGTAGAAAATTCCATTTTTTTAAAGCATACACTTATATGGCATATACACATGCATTCATACATCCAATAAATACGTACTTATAAGCAGCTTTTGTGAGCAAACTGTGAATGTAGAGGTTCTTTCTAGGACCATTCATTTAATAGTTAACCGAATCTACTAATCCATGGTTCCTATACTCAAAATGGGTAAGTCATACAAGTATCGGAAATTAAAGTAAATGGAATGACCAGATCACCAAAATAATTTTGAAAAAGAAGAACAAATCACTAGTTGAGTTTAAAAACCACAGGGACAAAGTAAGATATGTGTACAACCCCAGACATGCAGATCAGAGCACAGAACCAAATCCCTACACGATATAAATATGATTGTACAAACGAACTTCCAGTCATTCAAAACATAGTTCTAAGAGACCAATTATTGGGGCAATGGGGTTATATCCATTGTTGCCATTGCAGCTGTTAACTGAATGTTGAATTTGTGCTGCCTTTCCTGGATTGCTGTTTTGATATTTGGCTTTTCTAGCAGGGACATCTAAGATGCTACCATGTTCATTACCTTTGTAGACTGAGCTGTGTGATGAGACATGCTTTCACCTTCTCGTGGGTTCCTTCAGGAACCTGCTTGTTTGTTCATTTACCTGGTGGTTGCTAAGCACCCCTTGAAACCAGGTCAGAGGAGATGGAGTGTGCCCAGGTGTGGGAGAGAGGGTCAGGGGGGACATCTCAGAGGGTCTGAAAGCTGTCAGGATGCCCAGACACAAGGGGAGAGACAGGTTTCTCATGTGGGGAGAAGAACACGATTAAAGTACTGTGAAAGGAACACAGTGGCTTGAAAATAAGGGGACCTGCTCAGTAAGGACAACAGGGGCTTTAATGCCACATCAAAGAGATTACACTTAACCCACGACTGAGGATAGAACATGCAAGGGTTTAGAGATAACTGCTGTGCTTTAAAGTTTACTTGGCCTTGGGTGGTGCCACTCACCCCTGTAATCGTAGCACTCTGGGAGGTCCACTTGGGAGGATCGCTTGAGCTCAGGAGTTCAAGATGAGCCCGAACAAGAGTCAGACCCTATCTCTACTAAAAATAGAAAAATTAGCTGGGGGTGATAGCAGGTGCCTGTAGTCCCAGCTGCTTGGCAGGCAGAGGCAGAAGAATCCAGGCTGATATCATAGCACTCTAGCCTGAGGCAACAGAGTGAAAATCTGCCTCAAAAAAGAGAAGTAGGTTTACCTGACAAATTGAGTGAGGAGAAAAAAATCAATGAACTGGGAGTGGGAAGACCAGTGGAATGGTGTTAACAGTAACCCCAGCAAACCCACGGTGACGCAGAGTGTGAGCAAAGCACAGATGGGAAGAAGGAAGGAGAATTGGAATTCACGGGACTAGCCCTCTGCTTGGATGTGGTGGGTGATGGGGAGGAAGGCACAGAAGACGGTTCCTGGCCAGAAGCCTGGGTGCCGGAGATGGGAGTCAGGGGGCCTCAGGGGAAAAGGGTGAAGAAAGGTGTGACCAGGAAGATGCCTGTTTTCCATTAGACAAATAGTGTTAGTAGTAGTTGTTCTGGTCCACGGCCAATCAAAAAGGGGAGCTAGAACTCAGAAGCATGGTCACAGACCTCAAGTTGTCTAAACCACTGGGTGGCCAAAACCAGGAGCCTGGTGAGATGGTCAGGGGCCAGCACAGAATGGGGATCATCACGAGGACACCCTGCCTAAGGGAAGAGTGTATGTATGGAGTTAGCTTGCCAGCGTTGGAGCGGGGTATCTAGCTCTGGGACACAACCGCACAATGGCCTATCTAGACACTGACAAGATGATTCACTGTGAACCAACCATGTGTTCTGGGCGTAATACACATCGTAATGGACACGTGAAAAGTACTAGGTGTGATGACCTCTTCCCGCTTTCTGGCCTCCCTCCCACAAACAAGTGCTAAGACACCTGCCCCTGGAGCTGAGGATGATCTCCCCAGAACAGAGGGCATGAATGGGGTCCTCCCTTCCCCTGACCAGGTCTAAAGGTTTGACCCAAAGAAATTCAACCCAAGCTGAAATTTCTCAGAATGTCTGTTGGATCTTAGTATTTCCTCAAATACTACATGGTGCTCTTTAGTAGCTATCCCTTTTAATATAAAAAATGCTTGGTTTCCAAAATATTTGTATGAGATGATATTCTCACTTTGTCATTGTGAGTTTGGGTACTGCACACTCCCAGACCCACTGTTCTCCAATGTGAGAAGCTCGGTTCTCAGAGATGGAATATAACAAGTTCACCCTCAACGTCTGCAATCTAGTAGGGATGACTAATGAAGAAGCAACAGGCAAGTGAGATGGAAGTTATGAGAGAGCACACACAGAGTCTTCGGGATGGCAGCAAGCGCTACATTCCTCTTTTCTCTTGTACTTAGCATCACACCATCAGGGGATCAAATGGCCTAGCTGATCACCCGCCAGAGAAGTTGACTGACAAACTCAGGAAGGTCTTTGATCTCTAAGGACATTATGCTGGGCCATTTTGGAAAGTTGTGCATGTAGCACTCAGTTTGAATTGAACATCATTGTACTGCCCAGGGCTATTTCCAGGGCATTTGGCCCTCTGCCTCCACCTAGACTGTCAGTGGTTCTCAACCTTCCTAATGCCGCGACCCTTTAATACAGTCCCTCATGTTGTGGTGACCTCTAACCATAAAATTATTTTCATTGCTACTTCATAACTGTAATTTTGCTACTGTTACAAGTCATAATGTAAATATCGGGTATGCAGGAGACCCCCAAAGGGGTCGTGACCAGGCAGTATGTGCTGTGCTTTTGTCTCTGCCTTACACCCTCAGGTCCATGTCCACAGCACAGCTAACCCACAGGGTGTTTCTCCTTTCCACAAGGGAACTGGCTATTCCACTGCCTTCAACATGTGGCAGCCACGTGACTCCACCAACCTGCTTATAGACAGGGCTCCACTGTCCTGGTGCCATGGCTGTTCATATGATTTTTCATTTGAAACAATCATTGCAAACTGACTTTCAAAGTGCTCTAGGAACAGCAATGATATTCCCAGGCACTCTTTGGAACTACCCGATTCCTTTAGAAGTTCCTTTGGAACTTTGCTGATTCCTCTGCCAGCATCCAGTGATGGCAGAGAGAGTGCCTTTGCACTGGTATTGTGACTTGCCATCACTGACAGCCACTCTGATACCTGTCCGTGGGTGCAGCATGGTACATGAAGTCCTACAGCAGTCAGAAAAAGCAACACATGCCCCACTCTGTGTGACCAAACCATCCTGAGTTATATGGGACACACTAGCTAACCCAGAGACAAGATTTCCCTTCATGTCACTAGCACAGATTACCTTCGGAGGGGCCTACATTTCAATAATTGTGCAAAGGCTTCTTTGTAAAGGCAAACTGATGAGTTACTTCTCTGCTCAATGTCCTCAGAATGTTCTGCCTTAATTTCACAAATGCTAAACTCCATGGCATGACCAGGTACCTGTGTCGTCTCCCATTGCTTCCCACCCACCCTCTAATCTATCAACCCAAACAGGCCCTTGTCTTGTGCCCCTCTACGCTTCCATTCACAGGGTTTCTTCTCCCTGGAATTCTCATTCCTTCTTCTACATGAAAAACATCTGTCTGGTCTTCTGAATCTGGCTGAGATGCCGCCTTCTCTTTTATCACATTGAGTCACTCTTCCTTCAGTCCCCAGAGCATTTTACGCACACTTCAATTGCAGCACAGCTACAACTCCTCCAACACGACTTTTCTGTGTGTGACTCTTGAGCTGCTCTGACACCCTTGAGAAAAGGCTCACATCTTTGCCATCTTTCTCCTGATCCATAGCAGAGTATGTGAAAGATAGCAGACACGCTGTCCTCTGCTGTGAACTTTGGCTTTGTTTAGATCTATGAAACACAGGCAGTGCTAGGACTTCCTTCAGAATCAAAGTCAAGCTCAAATACAAACTGGAGCAGGTGGTTAGCAGAAATGCAGTGAAAACCGTACACCCAGTGGAGACTTTGATGAACTGAAGCACACATGACCTGCTCGCAGGGAAAGGGCACAGCGTCTATGCAGGGCTGTGGGGTCAGTATTGCCAGATCTTTTGAATTCCATCCACCACCGTCATGCCACTCAGAGACTCCAGAAATCCATATTTTTGTTTGAATTTTTCTGATTTTTAAGTGAGGGAAACTAAAGACTTCTGAAACAATGTGTACGAGAAACTTCATACATCTGTGAGTCAGATCTGGCCAGGGTCACCAGATTTGAACCTGGCTTTGCTTACTTAACCTGTTCTCATCATCTTTCAAGGTGGGCAGGAAGACGAATTCTTCCCTTCTCCCCCCACATGCCTCTGAAAGTGCAAGGAGAGCATAGAGCTGACTAATTGTGAGTGTTAATGGCATGACGCGTTTACAGCATCAGTGCTGAGAAGAAGTTATGTCATCAAAGATGCAGTTTATACCAGTATAAAATTACCTTTTCTCTATATAAAGTACCCTCAAATTGTCACCTCCAAATAGTAAGTCAAAAATGTGCTTAGAATTTATAAAACTGAACATAGTGGAACAAGGGCAAGGTGTAGTCTAGCATTTGTGTTTGACTTTCATACCTGACATCCCCATTCCCTCGGGGCACAATTTCTTAATTATTATTTGTAGATCATCCTTTCCTTAACCACCTGAGAAGTACAATTATCACCCTGAAATGCAATGTCTGAGGTCACATTTTTTTTCTGAAATGGAAATATTATATCGAAGTAGAGACTAAGGCGTACAATTTATTGTCATAGAATCCCCTGACAGCCAGTCAGAAATATGTGTGTCCAGAATGTGAAAACTAGCCCATAATTAACAATGAAACTTGGATCATTTTAGAAAGAAAAAGCAGACCCAAACTCTTTTGCTTTCTCATAAGATTATTCTTTCTCCACTTACCACCATAGCTATTCATGTTACTGATTCCAACTGTTGCCCTTTTGACCATCATTGTCCTGATCATGAAGTTCCAGAATAAGCAGCATGTATGAAATTTAATGAATGTAGGGTGCACATATATTCTTCATTCCACACTTGCTGACTGAATATTCTCCATCATACTACCAAAATAAACAGCCATGGCATGAGAATGAAACTCCAGCTAATATCTGATGGTAACACAGTTCAGTCCCCAGTGAATTTTTAGTCTAAGACCTTAGGACCAGCAATTGAGACCCTTGAGATCCATCCTATGTTCCCTAAGATGAAACTAGATGTTCAAAGTTAGTAGTACATGTCTATAGTCCAACACTGGAAGTTTGAACAAATGACACAAGGAGAAGGAAATCGAGTTAGAAGTGTATGAAAGGAGATCAGGAACTACTGCCAAAATTTTGATGGCAGAAACCTAGATGAAGGATATGAGCATACATAGTCTTCACAATCCCTGGATTCCAGCTAACCAGTCTACAGATTTCAGGCAAACTCCATTTCCAAAACCATTCCCAATGAATTTGGTTCCTGAGTGATCAATTTGGTTTTCTCTTTCCTGTAAATGCTTCCTACCTGACAATGCTCTTTAAGAGCAGAACTAAAATTACCAATATGCCCAGCTGTGAATCCAATACCACCTGTTTGCACTTATGGTTAAAAAGGACCTTGCATTTTAGCTAGTGACTCCCACCACTTAAATAGCACCCAAATCCCACTGTGTGACGAATCAACCAAGGGCCATCCATTCTGCAGTCTGTACCTCCCCAAATGGTAAACCCCTTAAAAAGTTTCTTCCACAAACAATCTAGCCCTTTTCAACTGATATCCTTTGGCCTAAAGCTGAGCTGTGAGGACATCCAAAACAAAATTAATTTCTTATCTGGATATCATCTCTATGGCCTTTCTTCAAGTAGTTGGAGGCAGCAATATGACCTTCAGTGTCTTTTCAGATCCTGGTGAATACCTCAGTTCCTTCCCTTGCCCTGCATATGATGTGGCTTCTTGGGCTTTGCTTGACAGAATCACTCCCTGTGAAAAGGGATTTAGTACTTGCTTGCCGTGAGCCTTGTGCAAGCCATTGCTTACTCAGTAAATTGGGAAATTATCTTAGACTGGATTTTCTGACTTCACTTCTACTCTTATAAAATAATTTGTGTTATTATCTTTCCTTTCTGTTCCACAACCAAACTAGTTATGCAAATCAGGATGTTCACTAACACCTTGTTTATTCAATCTCTTAGCCCTTATTTATTTAATATCTGCTCTGTGTGAGCTGTTAAAGCTAATTAAAATGGAGCCTAGGCCGGAGGAATACCTGAGAAGGCAAAGGCAGTTAGGCTTCACGGGTGACCTTAACATTGCTTGATTTGCAAACATAAGCAAAACTTAGCTTGGGCCATTTCTTATAAATGCCTATGTAAAAGAAAAATGAAACTTAAGATGGATCAGTCAGAACCTGCCAATTAATTTATAGTTATATAGCACAGGACTCATAGTTATAACAAGGGACTTTCCAGCAGTGTATACCAAATAAGGCAATAGTATGACTAAAATTGATCAAATATTTTCTTTGCTTCATGTCCACATTCACCCTATAAAAGTCTTCTTTTTGCCTTCCCTGGGTGGACAAACTCAAACCACTTCTGGTTTGGTGCTGCCCAATTCATGAATCTCTGTCTACACAAATAAACTCTTTAAAAATTTATTGTACTTCCATTTATCTTCAAACAGAGCCCTGTGGTAGATTAGCACAGGAGTTACAGCAGACAATAAAACATAATCTCTGTCCTCCCAGAGCTGTCATTTCTAGTTAAGCCTTTAACTCAGCATAACCCAACTGCATAACTCAGGCAGTTGAGTCCTCCATGTACTGGGAGTAATGAAAGAACAGAGAGAGAAGTTTTGCCTTCAGAAAAGTTCCTGGTCTAGTTTGCCCATGAAGGTGTTGCCACAACAAAGAACAGTCCTGGACCTGTGGACATGGAGGGAGTTGGAGGCATTTTCCTCTCATGTAGGGCTCTTTAACATCTTCCAACCTGCCCCACTATCCCTTCCACACCAGGGCCACTGTCAAGATCTTTGTCTACTTCTCTACTTCTTGCCTGCCAGTTTTGTCTGGTATGGGATTCTCCCAAGTGCATGTATCCCTTCACTACCCTGGTGGAAATATGCTTTTTGAGGAGTCCTTGTCACATAACTTCTCAGAAACCAAAGGGAATCATCCATGAAACCATCCCACTAGATGGAGCATATTTCTCCAAATCAGTTAAGGGTCTAATGTTGGCTCTTTGTGGTTGGTGTTATTTATCATATGAGTCAGGAGTCTGAGATGCCTGTTACTCTTTGTCTTTGGGATTCTGAACAAAGTGAGAGGAGAGAGCTGCACTTCGTTAATATATAAAGTTCACCTATCATCAAATGTAGAGCTTCTCATTGGAAAATGGGGCTGAGGCCATGCATGGGTGCCGAAAGATTTCTTACCCCTATAGCAAGTCTGAATCTCACCCTAGACTAGCCTCTACTACATAACCTACCTCAGGCCAAAGGGGAAAAAAATGAAGCAAGTGGTGTGAGCTTCTTAGGTGTCTTTCTATTACTCAGACAGAGAGTGGAAGACCATCCCCTTTTCCAGAGTCAGTGAGAGAGAAAAAGGTGTGTTGTGTCCATGGGTAGAGACCTTCATCGAGAGAACCAGGCCCACTGTGAAGTGAAAACCTGCCTCAGCGTGGTTCTCCCTTTTGCATGTATCCCTTGTGGCCCTGTTCATTTTGTATCTGACTTCTTTATTATACCCCAGAGGTCTCAGGGGAGTGCTGTGCTACAATCCCCTATACCTAGCAATGGTACCCGTGGACATTCATGGAATGTTTCTTGAACACCTAACTCAGCTCTCATCTCTCTCTAAATGGATAAAAGCCTTCATTTCTCCACACTGTCACTTCCTGTGACCATGTGAGAATTCGGGATAAATACTTTGCGAAGAAAGAAGATCTGGAAGTAAACATTTGCTTTCTTTCTGCTTCACTACCCCATTTCTGTGGCTATAATTGCCCTATGGTTCTTAAAAATAATATCAGACCAACAAATAGAATAATCTGTAATTTGTAATAACTTTCAAGCCATCATCTACATAGCCTTTTTGATTTTTGATTTTTTGTTTTTTTACAAAAACATAAAATGCAAAGATGGGTATAATTGATGGATAAGATATCATATAAAGTTTTCAAGTACTTGATGGAATCAGTTAATGGGTTCTATTCTTATTTACATTTTAAATGAACTTTAAAAAATCAATCATGCAAGGTAGCCTTCTAGTATCTGCACTTATGAATATACAATGCATTTTATATGGCACATTAAATGAAAAGGATAAAGATGTTCATGGCATCTACCAACAAATCCTATTGATACCATTGGTTCAATGAAGTTGTCAGAATTTACCAAGGAAAAACAAATGACCTCTACATTTATCATCGCTAAAGGTTTCTGCTAATTAGCATCTAGAGATATCATGTTATAGATGTTTCTTTAAAAGCCATCAGCTCTCCAACTCTGCATAGTGACATGGTATCTATCAAAGTCTCATGGTGCCTGCAATTCTGACAAAAGGCCCTCCAAAGAACTGGCACGTACCACTGTATTTGCATTTTTGCATCTCATTACGAACATAATTGCATACCAACACAGCAATTCTTCTTGACTATCTCGAAAAACATTATCAGCAACGTCTGAAATAAATGCTTAAATGTCAGCTACTCACAAGAAAGAAAAGCTGACCTTTGAAGGTTCTCATTCTTCTGAGAAGTGCCCTGCTCTGACTCACTTCCTAACTTTCTGTCTGTGTTTGATAACACAAAAGGGACATCATGACTCTAAGAATTGTGGTTGTATATTTGCAAACTAGAAAGGCATCAAGAAATTGCAAAACTGCAACCAGTTTATCCTTCCCTCTAAGAATCATTCGAGATTGAATTAGTATCTGCCATGACAATTCTTACAACCATGAAAACTTTGGAGAGTGGACATCAACATGTTTATGATGGAATTTCTGCAATATTCTTTATAGATGCCACATTAACAACTGAAATGAATTTACCTGTGATTAATGTTATGACAAAGAACCAAACAACCTTTCTCCTGGAAGCATACAACCCATTTTACACATTGTCATGAGTAGAGCCTAAGTGTCCGACAAGTACCAACAGCTAATCTCAAACTGCACAGAGCCATTTACACCCTCTCTCCACGATCTCCTCTCACAAGAGTGGCCTTCATTGCACGGATCTCATATTCTATCATATGCCTTTATCTTGTCATCATCTTGTGCTTGGAGCTGCCTCAATTTGCACAGCAATTTGGCACACATTTTTTCAAAGCACTAATCAATTTTAACTCATGTTGAAATGCTGCAGAAATGGCTGCCAATGTCCAAAAAATGCTAATCAACTTTGAAAATCTACATCATGGCTTGCATCCCAGATTTTCCACCCAATCCACATCAAATAGAAATGATAGAAAATTATGTTAACATGTTCAGCCGCTTGTTTGCTTGTTTTAGCTGAGGCATCGGTCATGCTTCAGTGGCAAACTCACCGCCTGTTTGGAAGCTCATCCACTTTGCACTACTTTGGGTGGCTATGTGGTGACAATGTGAAGTGGCTGTCACACTTCACTTTCAAAGACTGGGATTTCCATATGAATCCTCTGCCCTATTTTGCTTTTGAAGGACATAGGGACTTTTTTTCTCCAATGGGAGACCGTGCATTTTTAATGCTTCTAATTCTCCAAATCGCATCCCCTAGTGGAAAAGCTGCTGCTTTGATAGTCACGGCACATAAATTCATATATCAGACCCACGGAGCAAATCTAGATACTAAAGAAAAGAGAGAAAAGTTTAGTGCACAAAGCCTATATAAGTAAGCTTCTCCCTGAAAAAAGAGAAAAAAAGAAAAAGCAAAGAAATTCTCCGAATTTAGATCTGGAAGAGGGTCTCAGAAACCAGTTAGTCTAACCCCCCAAACTCAAGGATGTCCTTCCAAGATCTCCCAGCAACATAGTCCTTCCAATAAATAGAACTCTGTCTTCTCCAGGAAGGGAAATTTCCCTAGGCAAGCCTATTGATCCAAACACGAATTCTAAATCTGAACTCAAAAACCTTCTCTTTGAAACCTCTCCTGATGGGTGCTAAGCTGTTCTAAAAGCAAACTGGTGGCCCCTTTCCTGACAGTGGCCATTATCATTTGGTCTTGTTGGCCCTGGGGAAAGCATAGTCTCATGTGGTCCTTCCTTTCTGATGAGATGTGGCTCCCCAACGTACCCTCGCTCACGCATTCACTTTGATCATTCTCCATTTGGCCAATAGCACTGCAGCACATATAGCAGCAGAAATGTCCTTGTCGGCACTTAAGAAGTTTACAATCAGCCTTGCTCCCTCATCTAAAGTCAGTTTGATTCATTACTTTTATGTCATACCTTCTTTAATTTTTAAGATGCTAAAGAGTCTACATCCTTAAGAGGTTGTCAGAAGTGAAGAGAGAGAAATTCTTCTTTGCCTTGGGCCCAGCAAAGTATGGTGTGTCACGATCCCATCATAGCAGTAACAATATTGCACACTCACTCAATAGCTAAGCTCCAAGGCTATTGAGAGCTGCTTAGGTGGTCCGCTCCCACTTAGTCTTCACCACGAACATACAATGTAGAGTCAACTCTAATCTTCTTTTTATAGGTGAGGAAAGCGAGACCCAGAGAGGTTAAGTAACTTGCCTAAAGTCACAGAGCTAATAAATGGCGAGTCTGAGTCAAGTGCTCTCATTCAGCAGTGCAGAAAAGGGTCTGCCTCCCAGAAGCTCAGAAGCCATGTGTGGTCTTGGGCTAATCATTCTCTTCTGTAACATCCATATTTTCTTACTGAACTAGAGGAGGATCTAACCACTGGGCATCATTTGCAGGGTCTGCCTGCTCCACATGGTGCCCTGCTCTGCAATGGCACAGGTAGAAAAGTGAGGTGAGTTAAGGTGAGTCAAGAGGTGTCCTCTGCTGCCAGCAAGAGACTATATCCACATGTCCAGCTCCCTGACAGCCCCCCAAGCTGGTAGCCTTTAACCAGGGCCACATCATCATTTCCCAAGGGCAGAAACACCCAAGAGCTCTGCCTCTCAGATTCTAATGGTCTCCAGTTCACCAAGCAGCCCCTCAACCCAGACAGTGATGGGATGTCCAAGAACACCCAGGCCCTGCAGGTTGCAGAGGATTGGTATCAATTCAATGATTTTTATGTGGTCTTGTGTTTCATGCCAGGCTACAGTCTAGCTTTCTAATACATGTTTGTATTATCTAGAGGAGACGAGGATGGGCAGTAAGTAAAATAGCAGAAATAAAAAGGAGCTCTGCGTTGAATACCATCTAGTATATGTTGCTGTGGGTGGGCATTGAAGTTCATCTTCCAGACATTAATTAAAGCTAGAAATGCAGTGAAATGCCAGTCCTCTGGCTGCAAGGGCCCTTTTCAAGGGGAAGCTGGGAAAGTAGGTCTGGTATTTCGTTGCTGTCATAGGACTCAGAATAGAGGAAAGCAGGTTTTGTGGGTCCTCAGACACTTCCCCACTGCCCCTTCCGGATCCTTTAGGCAGAGAAGGAGCAGACTCCGGGCCCAGCAGCAGTATCCATGGGAACTCCCAGCAGTGGGGTAGAGAAAGAACACTGCACAAGAAGGGGCTGTGAAACCAGTGTCAGGCTTATGTGGAGTTCCCAAGTGCACTCTTTCACCTACCCACACCTTTTGCACCAAGAAAACACGGTACACTTCCATTTTAAAGACTTATCCATTGTAGTGCCCTAAAGACAGAGGGCAAGGAAATGGCTAGCTTGAATTTAGTATGGGCAATGAAAGGAAAGGAAAAAAGTTAAGTCAGAGTAAGGCAACCAAGTTTTCGAAATTCAGCTCACCTTAACATCTCTAGAAAATTGTGCTCGTCAGAGAGGAGGCCATTCTGAAGGAAGAACAATTCAAATCAATAATTCTAGGAAAGCCCTACATTTGGAGACCAAGTTCTGCCTTGACGTGGGACACCAGACCCCGCTTAAAGGTAGTGTGAAATAAGAAATGAGAATAACTGCTGCATCCATAGTGGGTTTTCATTTTCTTTTCTTTTTTTTTTTTTTTTTGAGATAGAGTCTGACTCTGTCACCCTGGGTAACCTGCTCGCAGCAATCCAAACCCTTAGGCTCAAGCACTCCCCTTGCCTCAGCCTCCCGAGTAGCTGGGACTACCGGCACCCACCACAATGCCCAGTTAATTTTTCTATTTTTAGTAGACATTAGGTCTCTCACTCTTGCTCAGGCTGGTCTCGAACTCATGAACTCCCAAGCTCAAGCCATACTCCCACCTTGGCCTCCGAGGGTACTAGGAATATAGGTGTGATCCACCATGCCCAGCCTCATAAGTGGGTTTTCTTTATAGAAGAAAGGGAGGGAAATAGAGCCTCTGAGAGACCATAGACTTGAGCAGTGTTTCTGTGAACACCTTTCTCCCGGTCACACGTGTGACGTCCTTGGCAGTAAGAGCAATGGCGGCCCAAGTAGAGGACTCTGCCCACACCGACTGCTGTTTAGTCCTCCAGTAACATGCAGAAACAAAACCAGGTTTACCATTAAATTCAGGCACTAGGTTCCGTAAACCCGGGGTCGGCAAACTTTTCCTATCAATGGTCAGATAGTAAATACTCTGGGTTTTATGAGCCATGAGTTCTCTGTCTCAGCTTCTCAATCCACCGCTGAAGGAGGCAGAGATAATATATGTGTGTGGGTGAATGGACACCGCTGTGTTCTCAAAAGCCTTTCAGTGGACACTGGAATCTCTATTTTAAAATATTATTCTTTGTTATGATGTGATTTTTGGTCTTCAGGATATATACCCAATAAAGGAATTAAAGGATCGAATGGCAGATCTATTTTTAGAACTCTAAGTATTCTCCAAATATCTTTCCAAAAGGAATGTATTAGTTTACATTCCCACCAACAGTGTAGAAGTGTTCCCCTTTCTCCACATCCACGCCAACATCTCTGGTTTTGAGATTTTGTTATGTGGGCTAATCTAAGGACAGAAACTCAGCAAGAAAGCCTATATATATATTTTAGAGATAGAATCTCACTTTATCACCCTCAGTAGAGTGCAATGGCATCACAGCTCACAGCAACCTCCAACTCCAGGGCTTAGGCAGTTCTCTTGCCTCAGCCTCCTGAGTAGCTGAGACTACAGGCGCCCGCCACAACGCGTGGCTATACTTTTGTTGCAGTTTGGCCTTGGCCGGGTTTGAACCCACCACCCTTGGCATATAGGGCCAGCGCCCTACTGGATGAGCCACAGGTGCCACCCTCCGTTTCAAATATTTTTGAAATTGGTCTATTATTGGTCTATTATTTCTTAAAAGGCTTAGATTTTCATCTCTCACTCTGAACTCTTTTATTAAATAATTTTATGATAGATAAAGTGACAAAGCCAGGCAACTTTATCCTCTAAATGTATTCCAATGTGACAGCCATGCCCATGCCTGCTGGTACCACTTTAATCTAAGCTACCATCATGTTTCAGTTATCTACTAAAATGAGCTCCTAAGTAATCTCCTATCAACCTCTGTTGACTCTTTCTAATCAGTTCACATATTGAAAGTTGATGTGTTATTTTGAAAACTCATATTTTCTCACATCATTTGAATGTTCAAAGTCTTGCTATGCCTTCATGGTCTTCCCCACTCTAGATTGGTAACTTCTCTGTTGTAGAAAGAGGAAAGACACAAACACAACTTTTTGTTTTATTCAAGCCATTATGTACATACATATTTAGGGTCTTTCTGTTAGAGCACCTTCGGCTGTTTTCTAACTGATACTTTTACCACTGCACTTGGAGTCAAGAAAAAAAAAATTTTTTTTTTACATTTGTCTGTTTCAAGCTTTTAATCAGCTGCATTTTGGGGAAAGATTCTTTAGCAGAAGTTAAGAGATTGAATTTCGAAACAGATTTTTCTTCATTTGTAAATACTATAAATATAGAATTTTTTTTTTGCTCATTTATTATTTACTTATTTTTTTATTGTCTTTATTATTAAATCATAGCTTTGTACAATAGTGCAATCAAGGGGTACAGTGTGCTGGTTTCATATACAATCTGAACTATTTTCATCAAACTAATTAACATAGCCTTCCTGGCATTTTCTCAGTTATTATAGAGGTTGGGGTGGAGGGAGGGTAATTGGTGGGGCCACACCTACGGTGCATCTTAGAAGGGTACAGGCAAATCTTACTAAATGCAGAATACAAAAAAAATTAAATGTGGTTTCAAAGGTCATGGGAGATGTGTCTGATATCTGTCTACCTTTCAGGTTCTCTTTTTACTTATCTTCCTTCTATTCTCTGTATCTTAACTCTTATTTTCTGTATCCTAACCCTTTTTATTATTCTTCAAAGATGCCATGCTCCTTTCTGTCTGATTCCCTCACACCTATTATTCCTTCCCTCCCTCCACACACACATACACCTTGTCCTATTAACAACTATTCATCAATCAGATTTTAAACTTAGGTCACTCAACTCCACCACCTTCAAAGAATTTTGTCAGGTTCCACCATTAAATAGTTTCATATCACTTCAATCTTGTCAGATATTTTTATTGTGAAATATTTTACATTAAAAATACAATATAAATAACATATACATGTATGTAGCATAAACTATTATTACAAATCATTATGCACCAATATCCAGCTAAAAAAAGAATTTTAATGATACAATTTAGTAAGGCTTCTGGTGTCCCAACCAGACACTGTATTTCCAAGATCGTTTTGCAGCTACTTGCAGTCATGTGATTATGTATATTTTATAGTAATTGTACATTTCTCTAAACAACGTGTTATTTAATTTTGCTTATATGTGAATATTATAAAAGTTTGTCTTTTCTGTGATCTTTTATTTCTTGCTTTTGTATTCAATACTATTTTTGAGTATTTTGAGATTTCGAGATACTTCTATGCAAACAGGGAAGCACTATTTTATTTATTTTTCTTTTACTTCCCACATAAGTCGTGTTTAATGAATTATAATATTCTATGTTGTAACTATACTTCAAATTATGCATTCTTTTGTTTATGGAAATTCAGCTTGTTTCTAATTACACACATAAACACAAATGTTTATATTATGTGTATGTGTGTGTGTATATATATATATATATGCATATATATATATATATACACAGAGAGAAAGAGAGATGGTTTTGTATGTGTGCAGATAGAAAATACTGCTGTAATGAATATTTTATATATATTCTTTTACATATATTCCTTTTTAAAGAATGAGGTTCTCCATATTCTGTATGTAATTTTTTTCCATTGGGAGCTACCAACCAAGACCATTTTAAATTCATTTTTCAGCTTGGGAGATTTCATATAACCATATAAGTACAATGGTTTTCAACCCTAATCTTTCATGAGGATTTAATTATGACTACAAATTTTCACAGAAGTTTTTTTCTTCCATTTAGAGCCAAGAATAAGACAGATGAGTTTCCATGACCTTTCCCTTTGAGGGGCCCTTTTCTAAGATGATAAAATTATTATTGTTTGATTTGGAAAAATCTCAGCCATTAATTAAATTTTTTTCACTGAGAAAAGAATTGGCTTATTGACTGTTATAAATGTCTAATTTGGTTCATTTTATAGTTATCATTGCAATTTCAGTTGGCATTTTTGAAGCCAACTAATATTGCATGAGCTGCCTGCTAGCCATTGCTACCAAACTCCTGTAGACATTGCCTTCAAACTCTGGCAATTTTCAAATACAAATATATTCAAAATTACTCCCTGCTGGAGTAACGATTACATCTTCCAATGCAATTTACAAGAGCCCTGTATGGACCAAAAAGTTTAACACATGAAAATTAGATCTTAACTTTTAGCAATATAATAAAATGTGCTTTGTTCAGCCATGAGTTTCATAAAAAGTGCCCCTCTTGATATTATTATTTGTGTTTTCCAATATGTTTTTAGTGATCCGAGTCTATAGTAATAAAGGTATTTTATTTTAAACATTCTTGCAAAGTATATAGCAAAAAATAAGGAACTAAGAGAAAAAGCTGTCACATCAGATTAAACTTTTGCAGTGAATTAAGCATCCTGCTTGCTGGTTAGTAAAGCATCTCAGGATGAAATAGGAAGGGAGGATAATTGAAGCCCTGGAAAGACTTGAAGTTGAACCGTGATGGAGAGGGGCTATGACACACGTTACACCATGTGTCTGTGTGACACTCCACACGGAGCAGCACTCCTGAGCCTGGATTGAAGTCACCAAGAGGTTTGGCACTGTGTGTGAGCTATTTACAAATAATTTACACAGAACTATTACAATGAATTGAAAAGTACTGATTCTGTTTTAAAATTGACAAAAATATGAATAGACTTCAGAAAAATAAATGCAAAGGAACAATAAATGTTTAAAGTGTGCTCTTCTGCTTTCATAATTTTTAGGATATAAATTCAAAGAATGATAAGGCATTTTTTGACTATCAAAATGTTGAACAACACTCATACTAATCTACCTCCTCAGGCTAATTCTCCTCACTAGCCATGTTACCAAATTCCATGTTTTTAGACCTTCAGTTCTCTCACTTTTAAATGGGAAATAATAATACTGATCTTGTAGGGTATTTGGGATGATCAACTTTAATAACAAATATTGAGGGCCTAGAATAGAGCTTAGAACACAGTAGCCAGCAGTAGTAATTATACGGCTTCTGTGACATGACAATCAAACCAAATTATTTTTGTGAAGAGTAATCAGAGAATCTTCATAATACTGAGAGATTTGATGATGAAAATTAAATAATAGTTTTCAATTTTTTCTATTGTGTAACAGGTACAATTAACTTAGGATGAATACGTGTGTATTTGATCAATTGATCAAATAAAGAGTAAATGTTTCTTAATGTCACATAAATGTTTTTTTTTTTTTTGAACAACAGCCCTTTGGAAAGGAAATCACATAAAATAAACTGTTAAATTGCTTTATTAAAATATAGCCCAATTGGATTAAAAAGTTAAATGTTAACAGCTGGGCCTGTGGTTCATGCTTGTAATCCTAGCACTCTGGGAGGCCAAGGTGGGAGTATCAGTTGAGCTCAGGAGTTCAAGACTAGCCTAAGAAAGAGCGAGACCCCATCTCTAAGAATACCTGGACGTTGTGGTGGGCACCTGTAGTCCCAGCTACTTGGGAGGCTGAAGCACGAAAATCACTTGAGCCCAAGAGTTTGAGGTTGCTGTGAGCTATGATGCCATAGTACTCTACTGAAGGTGACAGAGTAAGACTCTTGTCTCAAAAAGAAAAAAAAAAGATTTAAATGTTTAAAAATTTTAAAGTAGAGGCATAAAGACATTGAAAGAAATATGCATAGATTTCAGTATGAAGACAATTTGGTTATGCAGGTCATAACGTTTTGACACCACAAATAGATGGATAAGTCTGGCAAAGTGAAAATTTGAAATTTTTATATTCATAAAGCCCAAAGCCAAATAACAAATTAGAAATATTTTTGACAGCATATATGATAAGAAAATGGCTATTACTCTAGTATTCAAAGAGCTATTGAAAAGTACAATTGAAAAGTACTAATTTAATTTTAAAATTGACAAAAACATGAGTAGACATAGAAAAATAAATGCAAATGAATGATAAATTTAAAGTGTGCTCATCTAATTTCATAATTTTTAGAATATAAATTCAAAGAATGATAAGGCATTTTTCCACTATTAAGATGTTAAAAAATACTAATTTGGTATTTAGTATTTTGGGCATGTGTGTGGTAAAGAAGGCATATTGATTCTTTTGTTTAGAGTATAAATTGCTGGAATTTCATTTTGGAATATGTACAGCAAAATTTAAGATGTGGATACGCCTGCTAGTAATTTATGTTCTGAATAAACTCAAAACTCTATACATTTACGAATTCATTGTAGGGTTACTTACACAATTTTTTTTTTTGAGACAGAGTTACAGTCTGTTGTTCTAAGCAAAAGAAACAAAAGTGATGGGACATCAGCTTAGCTCACAGTAACCTCAAACTCCTGAATTCAAGTGATCTTCCTGCCTCAGCCTTCTGAGTAGCTGGGACTATTAGCACCCACCACAATGTCCAGCTAATCTTTCTTTTTTTCTTTCTTTCTATTGTTTTTATTTTTTATTTTATTTATTTTTTTTTAAACAAGTGAACAGTTTATTAAGAATTAAACAAAGGTATGATGTGATACAATACAAGCAAGACACTCAAGATAGGTATAATAGTACTACTCACACAAAAACTTAAATTTCACCTCAAAAAAAAATCACAAGACAACAGAGAAAGCAATTT
>CAUYRH010081164.1:0-17178 GCA_963574655.1 Perodicticus potto
GGCGGGCACCCGTAGTCCCAGCTACTTGGGAGGCGGAGGCAAGAGACTCGCTTGAGCCCAGGAATTGGAGGTTGCTGTGAGCTGTGATGCCATGGCACCCTACCCAGGGTGACAGCTTGAGGCTCTGTCTCAAAAAAAAAAAAAAAGTAAAGTGAGACCAATGAGAGGAAATAATACAACGTTATTGTGAGGATTAAGAGAGTCCATGCAGATAGTTTGGAATAGTGTATGGTATCCAGTAAGTGCTCAGTCAGTACATGTTATCTGTCGTTCATAATTAAGTCTACAATTTGCTGCTAATGACATTTCTCCTACTTTGATGAGAAATCTCAGTGGTTGAGATTGTACTACTCCCCAAATAAACATTTAGTCATTCTCCTGGTAGATTTTGGACCTGAAATGTAGTAGTCCTCTCTGACTACCCACTCTCAGTCCTACAGGCTTTCTACCAACAGGCCCAACCTCATCTCACCTTTTACCACGCTAGTCTTTCAGTTTTAATTCCAACTTCTCCCTTCCTCTTGTTAGTTCTTTTTCCCATGACCTGATGAATTTGTATCACCCATGTGCTTTTTCCTCTAAAACCTTCATTAGTTTCTTGGCTCAGCGCCCATAGCACAGTGGTTATGGCAACAGCCACATACACCGAGGCTGGCGGGTTTGAACCTGGCCCGGGCCAGCTAAACAACAATGACAACTGCAACACCTTTAGTCCTAGTTACTTGGGAGGCTGAGACAAGAGGATCGCTTAAGCCCAAGAGTTTGAGGTTACTGTGAGCTGTGATGCCGTGGCACTCTACTAAGGGCCACGTAGAGAGACTCTGTCTCAAAAAAAAAAAAACTTCATTAGTTTCTCATTGGTTGAACTAAGTCTTGGCTAGCCCCACTGGGTAGTTTTTGTTTCAAAAGGTCAGCTGTCTTGGGATCTTTCTGGTATAAGACTATATAGGAAGTACATAATTTTTAATCTGTTTAATCTGGCTTTGTACCAGGTGTCTATGGGTGTAGCCACCTTGAGAACATAGGAGAAACTTTTTTTTTTAAAGGCATGATCTCCCTCTGACCCCCAGGCTAGAGTGCAGTGGTGTTATCATAGCTCACTGCAACCTCAAGTTCCTGGGCTCCAGTGATCCTCCTGCCTCAGCCTCTAGAGTAGCTATTTGGGACTACAGGGGGGTGCCACCACACCCAGCTCATTTTTTGTATTATCAACAGAGACTAAAAGGTCTTGCTCTGGGTGGTCTCTAGCTCTCAAGCTCAAGAGATTCTCTTGCCTCAGCCTTCCAGAGTGCTAGGATTACAGGTGTGAACTGCCATGCCTGGCTTGGGAGAGACTTCTGAAGTGGGCTCTCTTACTTTTCTTGGCTGGGTGAAAAATGGAATGACATGATTTCTTCTTTTTTTTGAGACAGAGCCTCAAGCCATCACCCTGGATAGAGGGCTGTGGCATCACAGCTCATAGCAACCTCCAATTCCTGGGCTCAAGCGAGTCTCCTGCCTCCGCCTCCCGAGTAGCTGGGACTACAGGCGCCTGCCACAACGCCCGGCCATTTTTTGGTTGCAGCCGTCATTGTTGTTTGGCGGGCCCAGGCTGGATTCGAACCCGCCATCGCAGGTGTACGTGGCTGGCGCCTTAGCCTGTTGAGCCACAGGCGCCGAGCCGACATGATTTCTTCTAACCACAGGGCTTCTCCCTGTTCTTTCTTCCTATCTAACAAAGCAAGGGTTTATGCCAAAGCCCCTGCTGGGGGATCCATGATAAATTCTTCATCTTTCCTATTTTTTTAAAACTGCAATGTTCTGAAGCTTTTCTTTCCTCTTTCCTGGGGAAACTTGCCCTGGAGCCCAGAAACCTTCTGTCTTTGGAGGGCATTGTAGGAGTGCCCTCCCTTCCACCATGTACACACATTCCAGTCATTGCCTGGAAAAAGGGCCAAGGTGGGTAAAGGGGCTCATTTGCAATCTAGATTGAGTGAATCGACCCAGTTGATCCCCAAGAGTTTTTCTTTTTTTTTATTGCAGTTTTTGGCTGGGACCGGGTTTGAACCCGCCACCCCCGGTATGGGATCGGCACCCTACTCCTTAAGCCAAAGGCACCATCCCCCCAAGAGTTTTTCTACACACTCTGATTCTTTTCTTTCATGTTGAGAGATTATTTGGTGTGTTTCCCTTTCTCTTAAGGAGGGGATAGGGATTGCTTGGAAATAATTGAGCTTCCTTTGTAAATTTGAATTGCAGTACTTAACATTGGTTGAGTATTTACTGTGTGTGCTGCACTTTTTTTGAGAGAGAGTTTCACTCTCAATTTCACTTGGCATCAGCCTGGTTCCTAGCAATCTCAAAGCTCCTGGGTTCAAGGGATACTCCTGCCTTAGCCTCCTGAATAGCTGAGACCATGGACATCTGCCACAGCAGCTACAACACCTGGCTGATTGTTCTGTTTTTAGTAGAGATGGGGTCTCACTCTTTCTTGCTCGGGCTGGTCTTGAACTCCTGAGTTCAAATGATCCTCTCACTAAACCTCTCAGAGTGCTAGGATTACAGACATGAGCTACGGTGCCTGGCTTGGAAGCTGACTTTCAAAGGGGCTCTGCAAGGAAGGAGCAGAGTAGGTAGGGACTCCAACCCAAATCCATTAGGTAACAAGATCCATGCACTTAGTGATTGGGCTGCTCAGCTTTTCTAGGTTGTATTTGAATGAAGGGGTGATAGACACTGGAAAGCTGAGGCTCAGAGAGACAGAGAATCTCAGGGTGTTAGACCATCATGGTTGTGTGGTCATCACCCACTCTACATGTGAGCTGCTGTCCCTGCTTCTACCATCCCAGTTAGTAATTCCTTTCTGCCCTGCCCTCCCTCAGCAGCGACCTTGTATCCCTCATTTCCTTTCATCCATCCTTGGGCAGTGATGGCTTAGCTCCCTGCTCCTTGCCACTTGAAATAAACCTAAATAATCTAAATAAAAATGATGACTTTGTCACGAAGGTATAGTTTCTGGAAAAGTCTTCTGGTGCCCTCAGCACCACCAATTTCAGATTGCTTTGTACACACAGAAATTTTAGTGACTTTCATTTTTAAAAGATGAGTGTGTGTATTTAGGAAGCCCTTTGACTGCCTAGAACTAGAATCAGTATTGCTCATTTCTGGCTGACTGTGGTCCAGAGACCTGTGAGCCCCTAACTGGCCTTAGTTGAGGAGGAACACCCTACTAGGGCCTCTGCCATTCTCCCCTAGAAAATTCTGAGCCCCAGAAACCTGTGGAACAATAATCATCTGGGCCCTGCCTAGGGCCTGCCTCTCCACATTTCTACCTCCCTCTCTGAGAAACACTCCTTATTACCCACTTTTTACTAGGAAACCCTGAGATTGCACCACGAAGGTTTTTGACTCATTCTTTAGCAGTAGAACAGAGACAGAGGAACCACTGTGCTCCCTTGATGTTTCTGTTGAGCTGGTTAGGAGCTTTTGCAAAGGTTAGCTCTTTACCTAGATCTGAGGAAGCCCCTTCCCCTCTGTGGTCCCAGTTCCCTTTCTACAAATAGAGGGGATTAAAACTATGGTCCTTTTTGCTGTTCTAACATTCTACAACTGTTTTCTTAAACAAATGAATGATGGTGTTTCTTGAGCTGGCCTTTGGGTCAGTAACAGCAGGTGCAGGTATCAGAATGCAGTGGTAGGAGGAGGATTGTCCCCTGATTTGGTGGGGATAGTGCTGGATATGGGGACTAGTACCTGGTGTAAAGGATTTGTTTTCATTGGGAGCCATTTCAGATGCCAGGACCATCTGGACCTGTATATTCTGTGTGGGGGTGTGCATGCCCTGTGACAGTTACCTGGTGAGGGTGGGTACCTGGGAAGGTACCCAGAAAGGGATATATGTAATTGAAGTCAAGTCAGAAAGCCTAGTCTCCTTTCTAGCCTCTTGCAGGGCCTAAAAGCATCTCATCATCTAAGCCTTCCTGGCTTTCGCAGAGGCCTAGTATGATATTAACAGATCTGTGAATTTTACATAAAGGCAAAAATGGTCCTCTCGCCTCAGTGGATTTTTTTGTCTTTCAGATTTCTCTTTGTGAGGGATAACCTGAGGCTCTAGTGGAGAGCAAAGCAGGAACAGGGCATCATGAGTTCTCTGGACAGAGGGACCTGGGGATAGGGCGTTTTCCTACAAACTCACATGGGCCTCTCTACACTGGACTAATTTAAGAATATTAATATGTATGCCCAGACTGATTGCCCTCATTAGGTAGGAATTAGTAGGAATTAGGGAATTAATGGGGTCTTTTCATGGCAGCAGGGCTGTCACATTGATTGAAGACTGGATTTTTTTTTTTTTTTTTTGAGACAGTGTCTTTCTGCATCGCTCTGGATAGAGTTGCTGGGGCATTGGGGCATCACAGCTCACAGCTCACGGTAACTTTCAACTCTTGGGCTTAAGTGATTCTCTTTGCCTCAGCCTCCCAAGTAGCTGGGACTATTGGCGCCTGCCACAACGCCTAGCTATTTTGTTGTTGTTGTTGTAGTTGCCATTGTTGTTTGGCAGGCCAGGACTGGGTTCGAACCTGTCATCCCTGGTGTATGTGGCCTGCACCTTAGCCACCGAGCTACATGTGCCGAGCCGAAGATTGGATTTTTCAATGTCATGTTCCTTTGTGATCAAACGGTGACCTGGGCTTAACGGGCTAAGGCGCCAGCCACATACACCTGAGCTGGCTGGTTCGAATCCAACCCGGACCCACCAAACAACAATGACGGCTGCAACCAAAAAATGGCCGGGCGTTGTGGCGGGCACCTGTAGTCCCAGCCAGCTACTTGGGAGGCTGAGGCAGGAGACTTGCTTGAGCCCAGGAATTGGAGGTTGCTGTGAGCTGTGATGCTACAGCACTCTATCCAGGGTGACAGCTTGAGGCTCTGTCTCAAAAAAAAAACGGTGACCTGAAAAACTTTGCCTCACCTTTTTAAGAAAAAATCTTCAGGAACACCTTGCCCTCCGAACCTCATTCCCCTTTCAGCATACTGTTAATGAGCTTGGTGTTGCTGGCCCTTTGGTCTGCTCTTCTGTTAGCATGTGTGAAACGATAATTTGGGTACTGGGAGAAGTGATCACTAGCAGTTGCTCAGGTGTACAGTAACCTGGTCCCTGGTCCAGGTTTGAAGCAGGTGAAAATCTTTAGCCTTGTCAAGAAACTAAGTGATGGTAGGCTTACCCGGGCCAATCCAGGAGTCACAGGAGAGAAGGGGAGTGCAGAGTAGCTCCCTGGCCCTCAGGGCTCCTTCCTCTTGAGACTGAGATTTTCTAGTTCACCACTGCCCAGGATAGGGAGTGGGGAATGCTGTGGGATGAGTTGCACAGCTCCAGCTCTTAGAAGGCATGTGGGGTGTCTTGAGGGGGCAGTGGCTCTGGTAGCAGGTAAAAACCAGAAATGCAGTGGCCTCACAGCTAGCAGTCAGGCAAGGACACTGTCTGCTCATTAAGGGAACATGAGTCTGATCAAAGAGTAGAACATTCCTTTCAAGGCCAACTAGGCGAATTTCTCTGCTCAGGGACTGGGGGCAGCTCTGGCCCTGGCTTGGCTGGTCAACAGTGGAGGCAAAGTGATGGGAGAGAAGTGTGGGTGAACAGAGCCTCAGGATGTGTCTTTTCCTGTGGGTCTCTGGGGGAGGAAGGGGCAGAAATCTTTCAGAACTGTGTTGGAAAACAAATGTTGAGTGTAGAAAGAACCACTATTAGAACCACTTAAAAAATAGAAGACATTTTTCTTTAAAAGTCCATAATTGTCACTGTCAAAAACTTTAAATCTCTTCAATGTAGTATTTAACTTCTGATCATACTTAACGTATTCCTCTAGAGATTGTACTATGTATATGTGCATGTATGCTTTTTTTTTGCAAAAAGGGGAGTTTCATATTTTTTCTCATTTATTGTGTCCAACTTTTCGTATAGAGATCGTTTAGCTTTTTAATGGCTGTTCTAAAAATGGATTAATTTTATTTAGTCAGTTGCCTACTTTTGGTCAAGTAGGTTGTTTTCAACTTTTAAGTTATAAAATAGGACTTTGGTGGACATTTTTGTACATAACCTTTATCTAATTTGTATCATTAGAATCATTTGCTAAAGGGGGAACTGCTAAATCAAGTGGATGCCTACTTTTTCTTTGGAAACTGAGGACACAGACAAAATCTTTCCTGAGTGACTGGCCCTGGTGTGGTTCCTAGATTACGTGATTTTTTTATCTTGCCTTCCGTATGATCACTAGCCCTGGTTTGTGCAGACACAGACTTTTAGACTGTTAAGAGCCCAGAAATAATCTTGCAGATCCTTTATGAAATGTGCGATGATACAAGAGCACTGAATTGCAGTGCTAACTCTGGCATGGACTTCCCTCTCCAGGGCTCAGTCCCTGATTTACAAGCAAGTGTAGAGCTGTACTCTATGAGGGTCCTCTTTCCTCAGAGTCTGAGTTCCTGGGGTGTTGCTGTTGGTTCTTTGTGTAATCTGACTTTCTATGATTTCTTGAAGAAGGGGTTGGTAGAATTCTTACTGGTATTTAAGCACATCTTTTTCTCCCCTCTACTATTTCTTCCTGTAGAAACCTGCAAGTTGCTTGGCTGAGTGGGGATGATACAAAGGTGAGGAGCTGATAGTGGCCCCCTTATGGGCTGTGCATAATCATCTCTCTCTTTTTGTTCCCACAGAACATTCTGCTCCAGCTAAAGTGGTGAGGGCAGCTATTCCTAAACCGCGTAAAAGCAGCAAGGTAAGGAATAAGAGTGGGTACCCCAAGGGGACTTCCTGAAGGTGGCAGCTTCTTTCCTTTTCTAGTGAGTGCTTCTGGACTGTTAGAGGCAGTTTCTGAATAGCATGGGAGCCCCTCTGGGCCTCCAGTAGCGGTGATCCTAGTGGACAGACTGATTGGCCTCTGATCTCTCAGAGCCAGATCTTGGGTGAGGGACTAAATGTCAGAGACAGGTATATCTCCCCTTAGGAACCCTCATAGAATGTTCCTTGCAGGTTGGTGACTTTGGAGATGCAATCAACTGGCCCACACCTGGAGAGATAGCTCACAAAAGTGTGCAGGTGAGTCTGTGGGGAGGATGGGCAGGTTTGAACTCTTATGTAAAATATACATTTTGGGTTCTCAAGTTTTCAGAGCTTCAGAGATTACCTTTCTAAAACAGTTGTTATAAAATGGGCAACATTGAAATCGCTATGAATTTTCATTGCTTTGTGTCAGGAACTGCCAAATTCAGTTGTCCCTCAGTATACTTGAAGGATTGACTCCAGGACCCCTGTGCATACCAAAATCCTCACATACACAAGTCCTGCAGTTGGCCCTGTGGAACCACAATACATGACAGTTTGGCATTCTGTATATGTAGGTTTTCCATCCCACTAATACTGTATTTTTTGGTCCACGTTTGATTGGAAAAAAAAAATCCATGTATAAATGGACTCATACCTGCGTCAACTCAAACCTGTGTTGTTGACCCATATAGGGTCAACTCTATGGTCTATTCATCACCTGTCCCTCTTAGGTATACTTCAAGCTAGGTTCTTTTCCCATCTTACAGATAAGGCTACTAAGACTCAGAGAGGTTTTTTTTTTTGCAGTTTTGGCCGTGGCTGGGTTTGAACCCGCCACCTCCGGCATATGGGGCCGGCACCCTACTCCTTTGAGCCACAGGTGCCACCCCAGACTCAGAAACTTTTAATTACTGGCCCTTAATGGCCCAGTGGGGATTGGAAATCAGGTGTGTTGTACTCCAAAGTCTTCATTCTTCATCAGTAAACTTGAATTTTCTGTGAGTGAAGCAAGAGTGGTCATTAGGGCAGCCTAACCTCCACACCATATGTGTTGGGGAAACATAAAATTCTCCCATACCCTAGCAAAGGGGAGGAACTGTGATCAGTTCTGTCTTTCTCAGCCCTTTTGTTCTGGACCAGTGGCCTGGATCCCTTACTCACTGCCTGTGGTCATCTTTAATTCACAGATAGGTTTTGCTTTTGACAGGCCAAGGGTCTTTATCTCTTCATCCCACAGACTACCTGGACAACACAGTCCGGGTTTGGAGGGAGTAAACATTTGGTTTTTGTGGGCCCCAGCATCTCTATCCTGGGGGTTTCTCTGTCACTTAGACTTGGAAGCTGAAAGGGCAAGTTGTCTCTTCTGCCTTCTGGCCCATTAGATTATGCTTTCCAGTGAAAGCATCTCAGGTATGAAAGCAGAACCTTAGAATACACATGTAGCTCCTTCTGCTTGTCTTTGCTCATGACAGGAAGTACCCTCCCTCCTATACCATGAGGCTTTCACGTTCACTTATTTCCTGGTTACTTCCCACTGCAGCCACAGTCCCATAAACCTCAGCCTACTCGTAAGCAGCCACCCAAGAAGGACATGAAGGAACAGGAGAAAGGAGAGGGGAGCGACAGTAAGGAAAGCCCGAAAACCAAATCAGATGAATCTGGGGAGGAGAAGAATGGGGATGAGGACTGCCAGCGAGGCGGGCAGAAGAAGAAAGGTAAGTGAGCGGGAGCCAGACTTGGGAGAAGGTGGCAGGATGGAATTACGAAATGGCACACCTCCTGGGGGGTTGCTGGGGGAGTCTCGTGTGCCCCTCAGAAAGTCATTGGATGACTGATGTGGGCCATTGGGACAGCGGTCTTTTCTTCAACCATCTGTTCATCAGTTCCTCCTCTTAAAGATAAAAAGTTTCCAAAAACCTGCTGAAATGGTTAGGGTCAGGTTTGTTCTAATAGAGATTCACAGTAACAGTGGTTTAAACAAGACAGAAGGTTTTCCCTCATATAACAGCTTGGTGTACATAGGCCAGGTCTAGCATGGCAGTTCTTTATTTCCTTTCATCTTGCTGTGGTGCGTTGGCCCTTCATAATCCAAGATGGTTCCCTATTTCCTTCTCATTGCAGCTGTGAAGAAGGGGAAAGAGGGAAGGTAGCTTCTTTTCCTTTTAGGGACTCAACCTGGAATTGGCTACTTTAACTCAGCTCTCTTAGATAGCATTTTCGCACATGTCTGAAGGGAGCCTGGGAAGTAGTCTTTACCTTGGGCAGCTATATATGTCTGACTTCAGAAGAGGATTCTCTGACTTTGCAGAAATCAGTATTGAGAGTTAAATTAAGAGTCTGCACTGAGGACCACTGGCCTCCTTATTTTATTTTAACTATAGTTAACATTTTTTTTTTTTTATTGATAGAGATGAGACCTTGCTGTGTTGTTCAGGCTAGTCTCAAATTTCGGGCCTCAAGCCATCCTCCCACCTTGTCTTCCCAAAGTGCTGGGATTACAGGCATGAGCCATTGCACCTGACCTGGCTTTAGAAGTAAAAAGGAGGCCCAGTATGTGGGAAAGGGAGTTAGTTGCCCAGGGTCACCAGATTGTGATTTAGGTCCAAGCCCAGGGCAGGGGAAGAATTGGGTAAGACTGGCTAGGAGGGGCTCTTTCCCCTCAAACCTTTATCACATATCCATGCTGTCTCCCAGGAAACAAACACAAGTGGGTTCCATTGCAAATAGACATGAAGCCTGAAGTACCCAGAGAGAAACTGGCCTCACGCCCTGCTCGCCCGCAGGAGCCGAGACACATACCTGCCAACCGTGGGGAGATCAAAGGTAGGCACTACCCATTATGGAGGGCCTGGACGTGGGGGACATCCTCAGGCCTGACCTGGTTCCCCCTCTCCCCATAGGGTCTGAGCCTACCACCTACGTTCCCGTGCCCGTGGCCCCCCCCACCCCAGCCTGGCAACCAGAGACCAAACCGGAGCCTGCCTGGCATGACCAGGATGAGACATCGAGTGTGAAGAGTGATGGGGCTGGTGGGGCGCGGGCTTCCTTCCGTGGCCGTGGACGGGGGCGTGGTCGCGGCCGGGGACGCGGCCGGGGTGGCACTCGAAGTACGTGAGGCCCCTTTGGGCTCCGGGATGTCCAAGGGATTGTGGCAGGGGTGGCGGGCAGGAATCTACTCTCCCTCATGATACCTGTTTTCCCTGTAGCCCATTTTGACTACCAGTTTGGCTACCGAAAGTTTGATGGTGCAGAGGGGCCTCGTACCCCAAAGTACATGAACAACATCACATACTACTTCGACAATGTCAGCAGCACTGAGCTTTACAGTGTGGACCAGGAGCTGCTGAAAGACTATATCAAGCGCCAAATGTGAGTGCGTGGGAGCCTTCTTGGAAAGATGAATGAGAGGTTAGGGGTTACCAGAGGATTACAGCTGAGCAGAAGAGGGCTAGGCAGAGGCCCTTCTGGTGCTAGCAGCAGTGCAGCCTCTAGTTAGAGCTGTGAAAGATAGCTTTTCTCCTGTCATTTGAGCTCACTTTTCATAAAGTTGTTTATTACAGAATTAATATCATATTTACCTTGAGAAAATTAACAATTATTATCACTAACAAAAAGGAAGGGAAATACCTAGATTGAATACACCACCTTATATGCTTCCATTTGTGATAACAGGATTGACAGAATGCTGGCAAATGTTTAGTGAGTGTTCACTGTTATCCAGGGCTCAGTGTTAAAATGCTTTACAGGCATTATCTTAATTTAATCCTGTAATTTTTATCTGTTGAACTTCCGTGAGCTGGGTATTTTATCCCCATTTTATAGACAAGCAAACAGGCCCAGTCACTTGTTTAGAGTCCTACAGCTACCAAGTAGCGAAGCACAGATTTAAATCCATTTCTGTCTGATTGCAAAACTTTGCTGTTAACCACTCTGGGATATTGTCTTATAGTCCAGTGGGGGAGCTGTAAAGGAAATAGATAACTGCAGTAGAGTGTTAGAAGTGTTTTAGAAGCAAAGGAGAAAGTGACTGGGTTTTAAAGGAGAATGAAGAGTTTGCCAGACATGCAAAGGGGCAGAAGGGCAGAGGGAGTGATTTGACCCAAAGCAAGATAAGGATAACCTCATCTGTTTTCATCTTTTAACATTGTTTGTGTGTAGGATAGGAACAGGCAGGTCCCAAGCTGTTAGAGATTGTTGGGGTGTACAGCAGAATAGGAAAAGGTGTTTTCGTAAGTGACGTAGCAATCCTTTAGTGATACCTCTTCTCCTGTCCACTTAGTGAATACTACTTCAGCGTTGACAATTTAGAGCGAGACTTCTTCCTGCGACGGAAAATGGATGCTGATGGTTTCCTACCTATCACCCTTATTGCTTCCTTCCACCGGGTGCAGGCCCTTACCACTGACATTTCACTCATCTTCGCGGTATGTCTTCCTCCCTGGGGTTGGGATGCGGTGGAAAGAATGGTCCCATTTACAGAGCTGGAGTTTTGAGCCAAGGCTGAAAACCCTAGAAGAATGTCCATCTGATTACTTATGTTAAAATCCCAAGACTTAGCTGGCCTCCTTCTCTCCCTCCCTCCTTCGCTTACTCCCTCTCTGCTCCCCTCCCCTCTCTCATCATGGAAAATGTTAGACATTTACAAAAGTTGACGGGATAGTATATAATAAACCCATCACCAGCAGCTTCAGCAGATAGTAACTTATAGTCAGTATTATTCCATCTATACCCTCACCTGTTTCCCCTCTCATTGCTTTGAAGAAAATTCTAGATAACCTGTCATTTCATCCACAAATGTTTCAGTACATATCTCTAAGAAACAGACTTACTAAAAACCTAATCACAGCATCATAATCACACCTGAAAGTATCAACAGTTCCTTAAATATCACCAAATACCTAGTCAATTTCAAATTCACTTCAGTTATCAAAAAATTTTTAATACTTAGAATTAGGGTTCACATAAAACCCATGTATTGTCTTGTTAAGTCTCCTCCCTTCCTTTCTCTTTTTCTTTTTCCTTGCAGTTTATTATTTGAATAAACAAGGTGGTATAGCCTATGGAATTTCCCACAGAACACAATGGTGTCATTCACCATGTTTATCTGTACTCCAAAGTTTGTAAATTGATAATCTAGAAGCCTGAGCAGATTTAAGTTTGGGGTTGTTTTTTCCCTCCTTTTGTCAAGAATACTTTATAGATCTGATGTGTTCTCTCTCAAGGTGTCACATAATAATATTTCATGTGATTATCTCTTGTGATACAAGTTGCTGTTGGTGATTGTTGCCTATTATTTCATTTAGGGATTGCAAAATGGTATTACTGCAAAAATCAAATTTATTCAAAATTAAATTTATTTAAATTAATCAATTAAATTTATTTACTCTTTTTTTGGTACCTCATCAGTCAATTTGACATTAGTCTTCATTTATTACTGAAATACATAATTCTTTGAGGACTAACTTTGCCTCATTAGTGTTCAGTTACCAAGAAGTAGAGTTTACATGAGAATAGCAGATAAATGTTTTATCTTTTCTTTCTGTTAACCAGTTTGCATAATTGGAAGTTGATCTCTAATGATATTTAAAAGTTACCAGTGGGGGGTATTTGTTTTAGTATCTTTTTTTTTTTTTTTTTTGACTAGGGCTGGGTTTGAACCCACCACCTTCGGTATATGGGGTTAGCGCCCTACTCCTTTGAGCCACAGGCACCACCCAGTATCATTTGTTTTTATAGGCTTATGGATTCAAACATATTTATTTCAATCCATTGCAGTTAAGATATCAAATCAAATTGTCCTGTCTTTTGCTTATGGGACCCTAGTTCATCTTATGCATTTTCTGTCCCAATCTGGAATTAGTCACTTTTTAAAGGAACCATAGTTCTTTTCTTTTGGGAAATTGTATTTAGGTGCCGTAGTTTGAGTTTTAAGGGTGCTTATTGCTACTTGGTTGGTAATTGTTCTAAAGGTTTGGTTTTTCTTGGTGTTTTGTTTTTGGTAAGATAAAATACATCATTTTATACTTCTTATTAAAATTCAGGAGTACAGTATCTTTTTTTTTTTTTTTTTTTTGGAGACAGAGCCTCAAGCTGTCGTCCTGGGTAGAGTGCTGTGGCATCGCAGCTCACAGCAACCCCCAGTTCCTGGGCTCTCAAGCGATTCTCCTGCCTCCACCTCCCAAGTAGTTGGGACCACAGGTGCCTGCCACATCGCCCGACTATTTTTTGGTTGCAGCCATCATTGGATTCAAACCCTCCAGCTCAGGTGTATGTGGCTGGCGCCTTAGCTGCTTGAACCACAGGCGCTGAGCCAGGAGTACAGTACCTTTATTTAACACTGTGGGTCTCATTTTCTTTTATTCTTCATTATTTTTATTTTATTTTATTTATTTATTTTTTTTGTTGTTGAGACAGAGTCTCACTTTATCGCCCTTGGTAGAGTGCTGTGGCGTCACACAGCTCACAGCAACCTCCAACTCCTGGGCTTAGGCGATTCTCTTGCCTCAGCCTCCCAAGTAGCTGGGACCACAGGCGCCCGCCACAACACCCGGCTAATTTTTTGTTTTGCAGTTCGGCCGAGGCTGGGTTTAAACCCGCCACCTTCGGGATATGGGGCTGGTGCCCTACTCGATGAGCCATAGGTGCTGCCCTTATTAGTTTTATTTTTATTATTAATATTACTATTATTGTGTTTTTTTTTGTGTGTGTGGTTTTTGGCTGGGGCTGGTACAGTATACTTACTTTATTCTCATGATAACTGTCACTACTATTGAAAAAAACAGTTCTTTTCAATTCATACAAAAAATGGCTTTAGTTTATTTGAAATAATCTTTGTGTGGTTATGCCTTTAAAGACAGGATGGCCATACAGTTCATGTGTAATTTAAAGTAGCCGACTATTTTGTTTTGATTGACTGATTTATTTACTTATTTTAAAACTGTGTCATTATGTCACCTTCAGTAGAGTGCCGTGGCGTCACAGCTCACAGCAACTTCAAACTCTTGGGCTTAACCAATTCTCTTGCCTCAGCCTCCCAAGTAGCTGGGACTACAGGTGCCTTCCACAGTGCCCAACTATTTGTTGGTTGTAGTTGTTGTTTGACAGGCCCGGGCTGGGTTTGAGCCCATCAGCCTTGGTGTATGTGGCCTACACCCTAACTGCTGAGCTACAGGTGCCGAGCCAACACATGTTATTTCTAAAATTCTTTTTTTGTTGTTTTTATTTAATATCAGTTTACTAGAGCTAACTGAAGAGTAGTGGTATATGATAGAAGAATATTTCTTGTTCTTATTTGGTGTTGCATAGTACACCATTGTGTGGATGCCCCCTGGGTGTTTCAACTTCTGCCCCCATGATGGACACTTTGGTTGTTTCCAGTCTTCTTATATAAACGGCATTAGTACTATAATAAATAATCTTGTATATTTATCTTTTCGTATGTGTGCCAGTGAACTTTGGTATAGATTTCTAGAAATAGGATGGCTGAGTTAAAAAGGGTAAATACATACATCATTTTGCTAGATATAGGCCATTACTAGGGGTTGTGCCTTTTGTATTCTCACCAGCGAAAGTGCTCCTTAGCCCAGCATCTCCAACAGAGTATTATCACATGTTGGAATTTTTCCTCTTTCACTTACAAGATTTTAAAAAGGATTTTTTTTTTTTTTTTTTTTTTGAGACAGTCTGTCTATGTTGCCCTGGGTAGAGTGCTGTGGCGTCGCAGCTCATAGCAACCTCAAACTCTTGAGCTTAAGCTATTCTCTTGCCTCATACTCCTAAGTGGCTGGGACTACAGGCACTTGCCACAACGCCTGGCTATTTTATGTTGCAGTTGTCATTGTTGGTTAGCTGGCCCACCAACTCAGTTGGCTGGTGCCATAACCACTGTGCTGAGCCATAAAAAGGGTTTTCTTCGTTGTTTGAGACAGAGCCTCAAGCTGTCGCCCTGGATAGAGTGCTGTGGCGTCACAGCTCACAGCAACCTCCCAACACCTAGGCTTACGCGATTCTCTTCCCTCAGCCTCCCAAGTAGCTAGGACTATAGGCACCCGCCACAAAGCCCGGCTATTTTTTGGTTGTAGTTGTCATTGTTGTTTGGCAGGCCCCGGTCTGGATTCGATCCCACCAGCTCTGGTATATGTGGCTGGCACCTTAGCCGCTTGAACTACAGGGGCTGAGCCAAAAGATTTTTTTTTTTTTTTTGAGACAGAGCCTCAAGCTGTCACCCTGGATAGAGTGCTGTGGCATCACAGCTCACAGCAACCTCCAATTCCTGGGCTCAGGCGAGTCTCCTGCCTCCACCTCCCAAGTAGCTGGGACTACAGGCGCCCGCCACAACGCCCGGCCATTTTTTGGTTGCAGCTGTCATTGTTGTTTGGTGGGCCCGGGCTGGATTCGAACCTGCCAGCTCAGGTGTATGTGGTTGGTGCCTTAGCCCGTTGAGCCATAGGCGCCTAGCCACAAAAGATTTTTTAAAATAGAAAATTCTCCTCCCCTCTTCTCTTGTCCCAGAGATAAAACACCTATAGCAGTTTACTTGTGAGTCCTAGAAAACTTCGTGTGTATTTCTTTGATTTTTACACAAGGCTGGACATGGTAGTTGATGCCTGTAATCCTAGCACTTTGGTAGGCAGAGGCTGGAGGATAGCTTGAGGTTAAGAGTTCAAGACTAGGCTCGGTACCTGTAGCTCAAGCAGCTAAGACACCAGAGCTGGCGGGTTCGAATCCAGCCTGGGCCTGCCAAACGACGACAACTACAACCAAAAAATAGCCAGGTGTTGTGGTGGGTGCCTGTAGTCCTAGCTACTTGGGAGGCTGAGGCAAGAGAATCACTTAAGCCCAGGAGTTTGGAAGTTGTATGAGCTGTGACGCCACGGCACTGTACCTAGGGCAACAGCTTGAGGCTCTGTCTCAAAAAGAAGAAATAAAGAAGAGTTCAAGACTAGCCTTAGTAAGAGCTAGACCTCATCTCTACAAAAAATAGAAAAATTAGCTAGGCATGGTGGTGTGTACCAGTTACTGGCTACTCAGAGGCTGAGATAGGAAGGAAGATTCCTTGAGCCCAAGAGTTTGAGGTAACAGTGAGCTATGATGATGCCACTATACTCGTCTCTGCGCAGTCGAGCAAGACTCTTTCTCAAAAAAAAAAAACAAAAAGGAAAAAAAAAAAGAAAATCAAGTACAAATATAGGCTAACATGTACCTGGTTTTTTGACTTAATATATTTGTTTTGTCTCTCTTTCCACATGTAAAACACATGTAAAGCTGTTTTTGAATACTCTTCTTTTGAATGGACATGCCATAAATTACTTAAGTTGCCTATGTGATGGCAAGTTAGGTAGTTTTGAGTTTTTTCCTATTACATGTTGGCATGAGTAGCCTTTGATCCACATAGTATACATACTGTTGCCTGTTTGCACGTATTCTTTAGGGCAGATTATTGGAAGTAGATTTGCAAGGTTAAATGGTAGGTGTGTTGGCTCGGTACCTATAGCTCAAGCAGCTAAGGCGCCCGCCACATACACCAGAGCTGGCAGGTTCGAATCCAGCCCGGGCCAGCCAAACAGCAATTACAGCTACAACCAAAAAATTGTAGTCCCAGCTACTTTGGAGGCTGAGGCAAGAGAATCGCTTAAGCCCAGGAGTTGGAGGTTGCTATGAGCTGTGATGCCACAGCACTCTATCCAGGGTGACAGCTTGAGGCTCTGTCTCAAAAAAAACTGGTAGGTATGTTTTCCATGTTGGTACCTCCTATATGTTTGATATCTCACATGTCCACTATCCATGGAAGATGGCGTCAGTTTTCTTAAACTACTGCTAGCTTTGAACTCCTACCCAAGCTAATTGGAGCCTAGTTGTCCATCGTCTTTCAAGATCTTAATCTTTTATATATTTCATTATCCTCTCTCCCTTCTCTCCCTTCTTCTCTCCCCTACAGGCCCTAAAAGACAGCAAGGTGGTAGAGATTGTTGACGAGAAAGTTCGTAGGAGGGAGGAACCTGAGAAGTGGCCTCTTCCTGGTCCCCCAATAGTGGATTACTCACAAACTGATTTCTCCCAGCTTCTTAACTGCCCTGAGTTTGTCCCCCGCCAGCACTACCAGAAGGAGACAGGTAGGTTCCTACTGGCATGAGGATACTTCCTTTTTGTCCTCTGGTCAGCAGTGTTCCTCAGGGCTGACATCAGAAGGAAGACTGGAGGGCTGAGCACCTTACCCTTCTACCCTCAGAGTCAGCGCCCGGCTCTCCACGTGCAGTCACCCCAGTGCCAGCCAAAACGGAGGAGGTCAGCAACCTAAAGACTCTGCCCAAGGGCCTATCTGCCAGCCTGCCTGACTTGGATTCTGAGAACTGGATTGAAGTGAAGAAGAGGCCTCG
>CAUYRH010081168.1:0-10030 GCA_963574655.1 Perodicticus potto
AGTGGACATTTTTAATCCTTTCATACTGTGGAAGCTGGAATTTGATAAGAAGTTTCTAGGTGAGTTTCCTTTGAGGGTAGAGGATTACGCTGGTCATTATGGAGGATAGGTCTGAGAATATCCTGGAGAGATGGTTTTTATAGTAAATTTCTTCAACATGTGGATGTCATTAAAGTATTTAATTTCTCCATCATAAATGAAACTCATTTTAGCTGGATACAGGATCCGAGGTTTAAAGCTATTTTGTTTTAGGAGATTAAAAGTCAATGAACATTCTCTTCTAGCTTGAAAGGTTTGATCAGAGAGATCTGCAGTTATTCTAATATTCTTCCCCTTGTAGGTAATGGTTTTCTTACATCTGGCTGCTTTTAGAATTTTCTCCTTCATATTAACTTTAGTGAAGTTAATTATGATGTGTCTGGGGGATGTCTAATTTTTGTTGAGTCGTGCTGGGGCTCTGAAACTATCTGCTCTCTGAATTTCAGAATCTCTTGGCGTGTCTGGAAAGTTCTCTTTCATAATCTCATAAAGAAGAGACGCTGTGCCCTGTGACATCACTTCATCGTTTTCAGGTATCTCTATAAGGCGAATATTGGTTTTCTTCGAGTTATCCCAGGGTTGTCTGAGAGAATGATCCATTTTTGCCTTCCATTTCTCTTCCTCTTTTGAAGTTTGTGAGCATTCAAAAACTTTGTCTTCCATGTCAGAAATCCTTTCTTCTGCTTGCTCCATTCTGTTACTGAGGGATTCTACTGTACTTCTCAGATCTTTGAGAGCTTCAACTTCTTGTCTCAATGTGTTCAAATCTTTGGTCATTTTGTCTTTGAATTCTTTTAATTCTTGAGACATCTTTTGGGTCATCTTATGGATTACTGCTTGAAATTCTAATTCTGTCTTTTCCTCCATTCTGCTGATCTTATGTGCTATTGAGACTCTGAATTTGATTTGTGACACCTCAGCCATTTGCTTATGCAAGGGATCTTGTGCTGTATCTACCTTGTGATTCCTTGGGGGGGGGGTTGATCTACTCTGATTATTCATATTGCCAGAGGTTTTCTGTTGATTCCGCCTCATGGTTACTTTTTTCTGTTGCCTATGACCATCCTCAGAGTTGGGGAGTTGTCTCTCCCAGATCATACCCTGTCAGGATCACTCTGTTGCTGGATCTTTGTAGGGAGTGACCCTATGTAGCTCCTCTGGGACTGAACCACCCAGGGAGTTCTGGCTGTGGGCACAGCTCCAGATCAAGCAGCAGGGTGTGGGATGGTGCATGAGGTTCTGGGAGTGCCCGCCACCCGGTGGCCTTTGCAATGGAAGCCCAGGCCTCCAGCAGTCTCTGGCTGGGCGGAGGGCTCCAGAGGGAGGGCATGGGTCATGCAGCCTCCTGAGTCCTGGGCCAGATGGGCAGGGCTGGGTGGAGGCCAAGAGGTTAGGGGAGTACACGTGTTGTGCGACTCCCTGAGTTCCTGGCCCAGGCAGACTGATGGAGGCCTGGCAGGTTCCTGGAGGAGTCCCTGGCCTGTGTGGGCGGCAGGCAGAGGCCTGGCAGGGGGCAGCGCAAAGTCACACAGGGGTCCTGGCAGAGTCCCTGGCTGCTGCGGGCAGTGGGCTGAGGCCTGGCAGGGCATGGATCAGAGCCCCACCGGGGTCCCTGTGGAGTCCCTGGTTGTGACGGGTGGTTGGGTTGAGGTCCAGCAGAGTCTCTGGTTGATGCAGATGGTGGACCAAGGCCCAGCAGGGAACCGATCAATGCCGGAGGAGTCCCTGACCACTGCACGTGGCGAGCTGAGGCCTGGCAGATTCTCTCGCTGCTGCAAGCGAAGGGCTGAGTCCCGGCGGGGCGGGGATCAGAGATGCACTGGGATCCCAGTGGATTTCCTGGTCATGGTGGCTGTGAGCTGAGGACCAGCAGAGTCCCTGGCTGTTGTGAGGGGGTGGGGGTCTGAGTCCCAGCAGGACATGGATCAGAGCCGCGTGGGGGTCCAGGCAGAGTGCCTGGCCACTGCTGACAGCAGGCTGAGCCCTGGAAGCGTTTTTTGCTGCTGCAGGTGGCAGCCCGAGGCTTGGCAGGGCACGGATCAGAGACATGCGGTAGTCCCGGCTGAGTTTCTGGCCACGGCTGGCTGCAGGCCGAGGCCCTGTGTGGCACCAACTGGGGCTGCATGGGGGTCCCGGCAGAGTTCCTGCCTGCTTCAGGAAGTGGGCTGAGGTGGAGCATGGATCTGAGCCACACAGCCGTCCTGGCAGAGTCCCTGGCCGCCTTGGGTGGTGGGCTTGGCAGGTCACAGAGTGGAGCCCCTCTGTTCTGGATGGAGTCCCTGGCCTGGAGGCTAGCGTGGGCTCGGCGAGCTGAGTCTCTTTTCTGGCAGGCTGCCTGGTCCAGCAGACTGGGATGGTGGTGGCTGCTCCAACCTTCCTCCTTCAGTTTAGCAGGGGTCAGGCTTCTGGTGCCCTAGGTAAGCAGGGGTAGAGTGTACTGGAAGTTCAGAACGGCAGAGAACTTTAGTTCAGTTTTCCCCCTGAAGGTTGGATTTTTGGAGTTGCAGCTTGCCTCAGCAGAGGTGACCTGCAGTTATCACTTCTCTCTCTCAGCTGGGCTCCCAGTCTTCTGCTCAATTGGGAAGTTTCTGGAGGTTATCTTTCCTTTTGGACAGTAGCCTCTGTTGGAAGCTGCTTCCAGTCGGCCATCTTGCCCCTCCCTCCAATTAGTAGTATTTCTATACCTCAATAACAGTTAAGTTGAAAGTCAAATCAACTTAATTTAATTAAGTTAACTTAATTATTAAAGACTTAATGCCCTTCACAAAAGTTATAAGGAAAATAAAATATCTAGGAATAAATTCAACCCCAAAGGTAAAAAATAAAAATCCCTACAAAGAGAACTACCAATCATTGAGGAGAGAAATTTCAGATGACATAAATAAATGGAAAAACATGTCATGCTTATGGATATCAGTAGAATCAACAATGTTAAATTGTCAGTACTACTCAAAATGTTTTACATGTTCAGTGCAATCACCATCAAAATACCAATGTCATATTTCACAGATCTTGAAAAAAATAATTCTGTGTTTCCAATGGAGCCAGAATAGATATTGAATAGCCAATGCAACCTTAGGCAAAAGGAACATCATCTGGAAGTATCACATTATCATACATCAAACTACAAAACAATACCATAGTAACCAAACATCATGGTATCAGCACAAAAATAGAGACATAGGCCAATGTAACGGAACAGAGAACCCAGAAATAAAACCATCTACATATTGCCAGCTAATCTTTGATAAAGCAGAAAACATTTAAAATGGGGCAAAGAAACCTTGCTTAATAAATGGTGTTGGGAAAGTTGGAAAGCCACATGCAGAAAAATGAAACAAGATCCATATCTCTCATCATTAACAAAAACTAGTTCAGGATGAATGAAAGAATTAAATGTAAGACATGAAACTGTAAGAATCCCAGAAGAAAATGTTGGAAAAACTCTTATAGATATCAGTCTAGGTAAAGAATTTATGAATAAGACTGCCAAGACAATCACAACAACAAAAATAAATACATCAGACTTAATTAAGTTGAAAAGTTTCTGGACAACCAAGGAAATAATTAACAGAGCAAAAAGACAACTTACAGGATGGGAGACAACATTTGCATGTCATGTATCAAATAAAGAGTTAACAACCAGAATCTATAAAGAACTCAAGTGAATTAGTAAGAAAAGCTCAAACAACCTCATTAAAAAGTGGGAAAAGAACTGAACAGAAGATTTTCAAGTGAAGGTAGACAAATGGCCAATAAAAATATGAAAAAAATATTCAATATCACTAATCATCAGGGAAATGCAAGTTAAAACCACAATGAGATTACCATTTTACTCCAGTTAGAATGGCTCCTATTAAAATGTCCAGGAACAATAGATGCTGGCATGGATGCAAGGAAGAAGGAATGACTGTACATTGTTGGGGCATCTCCCAGTAAGTAAAACCTGTATGGAAGACAGTATGGGGATACCTCAATGAACCAAAACCAGAGCTGCCATTTGATAAAACAATCGTACTACTGGATATTTACCCAAAATAAAAGAAGCCATTTTAGCAAAAAGACACTTATTGAATGTTTATCACAGCATAATTCATAACTTCAAATACCTGGAAGTGCCCATCAAGTTATGAGTGGATTAACAAACGGTGATCTATGTATGTCAAGCAATACTACATAGCCATGAAGAAGGATGAATCAATGCCTTTCACAACAATTTGGATAGAACTGGAAACTATTCTAACTATTCTTCTTCTTCTTCTTCTTCTTTTTTTGTAGAGACAGAGTTTCACCTTATCGCCCATGGTAGAGTACTGTGGCGTCACACAGTTTGCAGCAACCTCCAACTCCTGGGCTTAGGTGATTCCCTTGACTCAGCTTCCCAAGTAGCTGAGACTCCAGTTGCCTGCCACACCGCCTGGCTGTTTTTTTGTTGTAGTTTGACAGGGGCCAGGTTTCAACTTGCCACACTCGGTATATGGGGCCAGTGCCCTGCCCAGTGAGCCACAGGCACTGCCCTGAGACCATTATTCTTAGTGAAGTATCTAAAGATGAAAATGAAAAACACCACATGTATTCACTATTAAAGTGGAACTAACCAAAGATCACACATGTGGACAGAGGAAAGCAAAACTCAATGGGAATCAAGCAGAAGGGAGGGGAGCGGATGGACAAATATTTACCTAATGAGTACAATGAAGGTTATCTGGGTGACACCACACTTATAACTCTACTAAAACATTACAAAAGCAATCCATGTAACCAAAGACATTTGTACTCCCATAATATGTTAAAATTTAAAAACTAAAATAAAAGTTAGAGAAAGATAACAAGGCTAGAATATAAATAATCATCTATAAAAAATAAAAATAACAAAGTGAGACAAATTGCCTATCTGTATGATTTCATTTACACAAATTTAAAGACTAAGCAAAACAAATGATGTTGACAAAATTCAGAACCATTTTTGCCTCTAGTGGGAGTAGAGGACTTACTGGGAAATATCACAGGAAACTTTCTCAGGCAACTCAAATGTTCTCTATATTAATAGACAGAGCTACATTGTTGTAGACATTTATCAAAATTCACAGGACACATTTAGGCTCTGTGTATGCTAATGCAAACAAATACATTTGAATTAAAAAATATGAGAGTATAAATAAGAAATTATATAAATCAATGCAATAAAAATAGTACTATTACCAAACTTCACAAGAAATTTGAGTATTTATGAAAGATAAAATAGAAATATATAGGTAGTCATCAAAGAAGGTTAACTAATGAAAACTAGGCATGATTCAAGAACTGGAGAAGTGTCTTATAAACTAATTCTGTAAAGCAAAGGAAATACAAGTTAGGGGAAACTAAAGGAAATTCATAAGAGAGGAAATTCGTTAGGAAAAACAAAAGAGAAAAAATATAAATAATTTCTAATTGCAAGTTATCTGAAAAATGTTTCAATTTAATTTGCATAAATTACCTTGATACTAACTATATTTAGCTGGCAGCAAATATGAAAAGTAAAGCGTGAAAAAATATAAAATATTGACACGAAATATCTCTCCACTTCAACATTATTTGAAAATAGTGTCTAAGTAAATAGTCATTGTAATTGGACATGGTTATTAATCATGTATTTCTATAATGGCTATAAAATAAAAGGCAATACTTTACTAGTTATTAATTACTAGTAAGTAGTATTAAAATTTCTGATAATCAATTATTGGCAAATTATATTTGTTTTATATTATTCTTTTAATAAACAAGAAGTTATATTTGTTTTATATTATTCTTTTAATATCAAGGGATAAAAGTAATATAAACATATCAGAACATACCAAAAATGCAAATATAATTTTAAAAATTACTTTTTATCATGACTTTTCCAAATAATTACAATTAAGACTTCATTATTTTTTTCAAGTCTAAAAATATACATTCAAACTACATATTTGTATTACAGAGTGATATTAACACCTTTTTAGCCCAATTCCTCCAAAAGTGAAATTTGGCCTCTGTATTTTTTTTCTTATTCTTTTTTATCCATATAAGTTTTGTTATTTTTAGCAAATTATTTTCAATATTTCATCATTTCTGCTTTATAAAGTGTTCACTTATTTAATGTGGCTATTTTAAGGATTGCTATTATCGTTTTTGGACAACTTTAACATATTTCATATACTGATGCATATAAAAGTTTTCTTGCCTCAAGGCTCATTTTACTGTAGTAGCGATTTTCTTTTCATGTTTTTCACAGAAGAGGGTACTTATATCCCTGGGGACCATATCTTCCTTGTTAAATGATGTGTATGTATTTTCAAAATTTTGATTATAATTTTGTATTTGAATAGCGCATGTGTTCACAGTATAAATGTTAATACAATACTAACAAATATTTATTTTAAGTAAAAATAATATAGACTACATATATCTCTTGCCACAATAGGGATACGCATTTGGGGTGGAGTATCAATCTCTTAAAAGCATAACCTAAAATTTTTGTTTTTCAAAAGAAAGCATGGCCAAACAGAGATTGAGAAACATGAATTTAGAAAGTCAAAATACAGATAGAAGCTTCGCTGTTTGGTTTCAAGAAAACTAAAATCTATTGCTAAGTGTCCTTGCATGCTTGATTAATTGCTTCAAAGCAATTATTTATATGTTTCTCTGAAAGGTAAATAGTAGATTTGTGCATGTGTCAATGATTTCTATAAACAGGAAGATTACTTTTATCTAATGAATGGTATTTATGGAAATGAAGTAAAGGTACAAGTTGGTGGAACAGCAAAATCATAATATTTAGTGGGAAAATTAAAATTATACTTGAAAAAATGGACTTGTAAGTTTATTAAGCTGTGAAGCAGCTAGTACTTTTAAAGTTTTGAGTTTGAATGTATTAAGCAATGTGGACACTTTGTAGATCTCCTGAGGCCTTTTTTCCTCATATTATTTCCATTTCATATATGTGTTACCTATAAGGCATTTAAGTTTGTGACCTATGCATATAGAATATTTAAAAGGAAAAAGGTCATTTTTTAATCTTTGGGAGGTCTCTGATAATGAATCTCAAGCACTTTTTAATATTAAATGGCAGGAAATGTGCTGTTTAATATATTTAATAGATAGTTAAGAGTAAATGCCAGTGTTGAGCAGCAGAAACAGAATCCCCTGCATTTTTTAGAGGAGATTTTACACCCATTCTTCACACGACATGACTGGTGTGTTCCATCTCATCCCTTCAGCCTCATGAGTTGACATACATGATTAAACTAGAAAACTGAAAAGTTTTCTTCAGAATATTTTAAAACTTGACTAGGATGTGTCTCCAGAGAAGAAAATCTATGCATTGAAATTTGCTGATAGAAACTTTAACTTTCTGTGGGTTTCCCTAAATGTGTACCAAAAATACATTCTGTCAACTCAGAGGGAAACAGTGAGAAATAGCAAAGGGTTAAGTGTTTTGATAATGATTAGTGAGTTTGAATCCACTCATATGTTTTTTACTTCTGTAATTCCTTAAATCTCATTTTTGTTATTTAATTAGGCATGTTTGAATGAGGCATCCTTTGAAAGAGGCCAGACTTCCATAATGTCATTGGCAAGAATCAAGCAACCTAGGTTCAATGTCAGTCTATCTGTAGCTCCTAAAGATATAACCATGGGGAATTCTGTTAATCCTGCTAGTTTTCTTTTCCTTTTTGTTAGAGAGGAATAATGTGAGGATTAATTTAATGTTTAGCATGGTGTTGGGAAAATAGCAAATGTGCAGTAAATGTTCATTTATATTATTATTATATTATATTACATCATTTATATTTATAATAATATAAATGTTTGGGGTGGGGGCAAGATGGCTGACTTGGAGCCAGCTTTCCACAGAGGCTCCCGTCCAGAAGGAGAGTTAAAGGATATAAGTTAAGCAAGAAAGCTGATGGTTTGAAGCTGAGCCATGAGAGAAGGTTGAAGAAAGCACATCAACCCTGCTGAGGTGAGCTGTGACCACAAGAAAACAAACAATAGGTACAAAATCCATTGCCAAGTGGATGTGAGTCCCCTCCCCCATGAAAATGGCTCACAGTATATTCTATACAAGCAAGCAAGCAGAGTTCAGATCCCCTCCTATTTTATCCCACAGGAGAGACTCTCTAAAAACCAGAACTTCTTGTCTAGAGAGGACTCACGAGTGTGCCATGGTACTCTCCCACCAGCCATAAGACTGTATAACACTGTATATATTCTCTACCTGCAATTCTGAACTCCCAGCACTCCCCTCCAGTCTCACCCCGAGGTCTGGAGGCCTATCCCCCATGGAGTCCAGATTCTTAGGCATTTTCTTGAGATGTGTGGACAGGGCATGGGCTGTTCCTGGTCTGTGTTGATTCTGTAGCATGAGAGTAAGGAGAAGATGATGAAAGGAGGGAACCATAAAGGAGAGGGAGAGGTTTTGCCATGTGGCACAGAGCAGCTGCAGCAGCAGCAGCAGGAATAGCCTACTATTCCTCACATCTCTGGGAATAGCTCACATCTCTGGGGATATTTTGGAGAGACATTCCCTGCCTCTCTGGGCAACCAGAGGAAGCTGGGCATTTTCTCTGGTGGCAGCCACTGGTGGAACAGATCTGGGATGGAAATGCAGGCCCTGTGAGTAAAGGGTATGCCTGAGGTGGTACCTGCCTGAGTGGGGTGGGGCAGGATGGAGAATAGAGGACACCCACACAGAGATGGCATACTCCCAGGGTGGGCATGAGCCAGAAGGACTGCTGTAGTGAGCCCAAGAAGCACCCAGTCCTAAGGGGATCATAGCTGAGACAAAGGCAAGCAGGCAGTGGCTGGAACTGACAGCTGACTGTGAGCTCTAACAGCACCCGCCCCAACACAGACTGCAGCCAAGACAGACACTCCAGCTCTGTGTAGTGGCACAGACAGCAACTGAGTCCCAGTTTCTGTGGACTCAAACAGGGTCTGATCTGTAGGGGAATATAGCTGAGACACAAAGAAATTCTGTGAAATTGTTCTGTTCTTTTAGCAACATCAATCAGGGGTGGGTCTGGAACTGAGTGAACCACTCCAGCCCCCATTAAGCACCAGAGGTCAGGCCTCAGTTCCCACTGCTGGATAGTGGCAGAGAGTGGAGGCCTGACTGAGGAGACATAGATCTCCCTGTGACTCAAGCAGGTGCAAATGGCTGGAAAATCTGCTCATTGGAGGGAACTAGGTCATGGTGTCTGGGTGTGACAGAGGTGCAAGGTGGGGAAGGAGGGTGGGGAATACAAACTAATTCATTTGCTGGGTGGGTCCTTCTGACCTCACAGAGCACCGGAACGAGTCATACTTGAGCTTCCAGCAGACCCCTGCTATCTAATTACTGGAGATATTTTGATCTCTCTCACCTGAAACCTATGCTAGCTGGGACAATTGATTTGGGCCTCTTGCACTGGGCCAATCACCTGGGGACTATCTAAAGTGGTACCCTGGGTGTTTGGTTGTAGGAAGGTTTGATTTTCCTTTTCCAGTTGTTGCCTGTAGGGGGCAGAGTGCCTTAGTTGCTGGTATTTCTCCACAGCTGAGACTTTAACCCAGAGTAATTGATTCACTAGGGTAGGACAGAGATCAGCTGAAAACAAGACAGAGCCACTTAGCCCCACCACACCAAGCAGGTCCCTAGTTTCTCAGGCCGTAGCACTATTACAGGTCCTTTGCAAAGCTTGAGAGGAAAAGGTACAGACACAAGTCCCAGCTCTTGGTCAAAGGGCAGGTTAATCATTACTTCAGGGCCCCCCAACCCCACTTCACCTTATTTGTTCATCTAGCCAAATGGTGTAAAATAATCATGGGGCAGAATCAGCCAAAAAACTCTGGTAATATGAATAACCAGAGTAGATCAGCGCCCCCAAGGAATGGCATGATGGACAACAACTGAAGATCGCATTCATAAACAGATGGCTGAGATGTCAGAAATCAAATTCAGAATTTGGATTGCAAATAAGATTAA
>CAUYRH010081170.1:0-50750 GCA_963574655.1 Perodicticus potto
AGGGAGTAAAAAGTCCAGATGGTCAGAACTAGAGATAAACAGCAAGGCAGTTTTAAGGTAAACAGCACAGCAGTTCCCAAGGAGTAAGAGAATGCCAAAGAGAACCTTAATTGACCTTTTTTCCCTGTGAGAATATAAAAGCATGGTGTCAAAATAAAGTGTTGTCTCAGTCTCAGACTCAGCCTGACTGAGTCCATTATCCTGTGTGTGTGTCTTTTTTCATCCCAGCGCCCCCTCCTCAGAACCTTGCTAGTGGACGGCGGGTCCGTTAGTTACTAGAGCAAGGACATAGTGAAGGAGGTCATTTTCTCTGATGATGACCCAGACAAACCAGGATGCAGTGTTATTATACACCCTTCATGAAAGAATGTTGACTACTTACAGTTCAGAATCACTGCGGCTCTGGGTTTATCCAGGCTCTGGATCCCTACTTTTCCACTTCCTAGTCAAAACATGATCTCATGGGTTCTTAATAGAGTGCTAGTTTATTATTTATAGATACGTTTAGTACATAAAAACATAAATACAGGCTCAATACAAAACACTGGTTTTCTTTCAACTGCCTTCTGCTTATATGCCACTCTTACATAAATTGTAAACCTGCCATTTATTTAATATATAGCTAATGAAGTGTTATTCTGTGCAAAGAGAAAGGACTTATCTAATTTGGAAATGCTTTGGACTTAATTATAGCAGTAATTGGTAGACAGTCTTATTAACTTACTCTGAAAATTTTCTATCTGACATTAAACCCTTCTACAGTTTTTCTACTGAATTGAATTCTCACTGCTCATAAAATAAAAAGCCTGACATTCTCTTCTTGAAATATAAGGTCCCTCTTGCAGGATGGCATCTTAGTTTCTGCATCACCTATTACTTCCCTTTAGATGCCCTCTAGGCCAATCTAAGCACAAACTCATCTAGAATCACTTACCAAACTGAAATTGCCTGTGTGGAAAATCTTCCCCACCAGGTCTGCAGACTTAGGCTTTACATGTTTTCTAGTCTGCCATGCTTTCCATAAATCCTCAGTCATAAAAACCATCTTCCTCCATGGAAATTAATACATGCAAGTTTTTCACTCTTAAATTATTACTATCATGGTATCTTATGTATTTTTTTTTTTTTTTGAGACAGAGCCTCAAGCTGTCACCCTGGATAGAGTGCCGTGGCATTACAGCTCATAGCAACCTCCAATTCCTGGGCCCAAGTGAGTCTCCTGCCTCTGCCTCCCAAGTGACCAGGACTACAGGCGCCCACCACAACACCCCGCCATTTCTTGGTTGCAGCCGTCATTTTTGTTTGGCGGGCCCGGGCTGGATTCGAACCCGCCAGCTCAGTGTACGTGGCTGGCGCCCTAGCCCGTTGAGCCACAGGCGCCAAGCCATGGTATCTTATGTAAATATTTCTCCCCAAAGTTCTCCTGGAATAGATTAGCAAATGCCACTGAGGAAAATAACAGAAGAATAAATCAATAAATGAATAAAGACAAAAATAAATGAAATGTTTGATTTAGATTTGTCTGTCTTCTTCCCTGAAGTGAATGTAGCCCTGAAATTTTCATCAAGAATTGAATTATACCTTTGCAATATGTAATTACTTGGTAATAGTGTCAACTTTGTAAATTTAACTATCTGCCATCATATGAAAAGACATCAATTGTGCTAAATTTATCTATCTAATGAACTGGTTAAAAGATCATGTCTAAGATGGAAACATTCATCTTTCACTTGAAGAGAGTTGAATTATAAGCATCAACTCCTTGAGAAAACATCCATTTTCAGGGGCGGTTTTAATCTCATCTCAAAGCCTTTGCATGGGCAGTGCCTTGTGCTGGCACAGCCTCAACCACAGTATTTGATCATACTATAGATGATCTTTTGGGGATTTGGGGTCAAACATCCTCTTAAAAAGCCTTATGACCAATCTTTCTTTTTCTTTTCTTTTGTTTCTTTCTTTCTTTCTTTCTTTCTGTCTTTCTTTCTTTCTTTCTTTCTTTCTTTCTTTTTTGACACAGAATCTCACTTTGTCACATTTGGTAGAATGCTCTGGCATCATAGCTCACAGCAACCTCAAACTCTTGGACTCAAAAGATCCTCTTGCCTCAGCCTCCCTAGTAAATGGGACTACAGGCACCTGCCACAAAGCCTGGTTATTTTTTAGAGATGGGGTCTCACTCTAGCTCCAGGTGGTCTTGAACTCCTGAGCTCAGGTAATCAACCTGCCTTGGTCTCCCAGAGTACTAGGATTACAGGTACTAGCCCCCATGACGCATATTTCTAAGTATCTGTCTTCTCTGTTTCTCTAATAATACCTTAATTTACTGCTTAGGGATGAGGTCTCAATCACACCTTACTGATTTCCTTTCCAGCATGTTTCAAAACTCATTGTTATTTTGTTAATATTATTTTCATTTTAACATTCTAGCTTCACAATGAGGGGACCTTAGCCTTCTTGTTCTCTGTTGCATCCCCAGCTCCATTTGGACAGCACAGACTGAGCACTCAACATATGATCATCACAAAAGTAGGATAACTGTGATAAGCAGTCACCCACGTGTGGTGTCTAGGATGACATAAGTAAACCGCAAAGCCAAGCTAAGCATATTAGCGCATATTAACTGTTTTCTTCTTGTTACTCCTACATCTGCTTTACGAGTTAACTATCATACCAAGGTGATTTGACTTTTATACAGTCAGAAGCTTATAAGTACAGAGTTGGGTGTAACTCAGGATCATTTTCAAGAAAACCTGTCTTATCTATTTAGGATAGATTACTTCTGCATCACACTCAAGGCACACAAATTCCAAAAAGAGAATTCCTTTTGAAGACAATTTAAGGGAGAAAAAGGTTAAACACTTTCTTAAAAAGCATATGGAAATAGTTCATGCCTGTGAGATTCTAATTTTAACTGTTCTTTTCTGTTTCCCATTGATGTCTGAATAAAAGATCCCTATCTCCGTGAAGGCTGCATTCCCCATGTTATTTCTTATGGTGATCATCTTAAATTGAAGAAGAATCAAAATAAAAAAGACCTGGGAATCTTTAGGAAAGGCCACTGGAGAAAGTAAAGCAAGGAAAAGAAATAAAGAAGATCTAGAAATGCCTCGGATATGAAAATAATAACAATCATAATAATGGTAAGGAGAAGATTTCAAATTGATTTCTGGAAACGAAAGGTCCATGAAAATTCATCACATCCTGGAGAGCATCGCAAGGGACAACAGCTCAATGTAATCTTTAGATAAATGAAAATAGTGCCCGTCGGAATGTAAAATACGAGTGGACCAAGTTGCTAAGTCACCAAATCCCCAAGCTCACACAACTAGTGACATTTTTTACATGCTCACAATATTAATAAGAAAAAGATCCTTAGAAGTCAGAAAGCGGGATTCTATCCCTTCCTCTGACCGAATGCATGAGGATGAGATAATCACTCTACCTCCTTAAGCCTCCGTTTCTCCATCTCTAAACTGGTAAATCAGCATCCACACTGCCTGCCTCTCAGGGACCCTGCAAATCTCCCTGTAAAGGAGAATCGTGAAACCTCTAGAAGTCGGTCACTCTCTCCTTGCTGCGTGTTACCTCTGAGCTCCTGAGGTCGAATACACGTGATGGAAGAAGACGCGGTTAACAAAGAAGCTGCTTTGATACGAGTGAGGAGTGAGACCCTGAAAAGGTGATTTAACCTTCCTGGGCCATTCTCTTCTCCCACACCGGCTTGTATAAGGAGGTAACTGAAGGTGCTGTAGGAATGTCAGGTACTATCATTGCTGTTGCTGTTTCGATTATTATCTCCCTGTGTTCTCTGATTAATGTATCAGAGGACTAGGATTGTCTCATGAGCAATAGGAAGGTTGGTGCTCTTACTTGCAATTATCCCAAGTGTCCTAATATGTCAGTATGTGAATAAACAATACAATTGCTAGGTAGAAAATCAAGGCGGCTTTAGCATCTAAGTCATCCAATACCTTTACCGGTCGTTTATACTTCTTCTTGCTCAGCAATCACCTGAACTCTGTGATAGGGGCCCCCAAATTACAATCCTGTTTGAGACATCACCTTGCTTACTTTCTATTTTTATGCATTTTGATAATATTGACCTTGGTATTAGCAATCATGCAGAAATACAAAATGTATTCCAGACCTAATGGTGAACAAAATTGGGGGGCGGGGGGTGGCTCAAATCAATCAATTCAAATCAGACTGAAAAACATTTTCAGACCTAGTTTTATAAGTGAACTTGCCAGTCTACCTGGGCCAATCACTTGCAAAAGTTTTAAAAAATTATTCTAAACAATACGACTGAGATCATGCTGAAGATTAGCAAAGGTGCTTCCACGACCATTATCTTTCATGCCTTTGAAACATGATCCATACCCACTGTCCTCCTCACTCGCTGGTTCCAGCCACCACAGCCATCCTTCTGGCTCTCGGACAAGCCACGCCACTCCTAGCTTGGGGCCTTTGCACATGCTGCCCTACCTGGTTAGCTGTTACTCATGCAAATCACACATCCTTCAAGTTTATTCTCCTCCCTCAAATTTCACCTTTATATATGTGTTAGTGATTTTCCAAGAGTGATCTCATTTGGCCAGTTCTTTGAGGACTTGTTCCTGCCCATATCATCTCCAAACACAAGAGCACCCCACATTTCCCTTGGGACACTTCATCATTTGTTTCTAATCTTCAAAGAGCAAAAGACTTGTGGTGCATATTTGAAGGGTCAGGAGAAAACTTCTAAAAATGGATCAAAAATGTTTTCACATAGTAAATGAGAAAATATCATGAATGTTATATCAATCAGGTTGATAAAAATATCTCCGATTGTATGTGAAGCCCGCACACTGTACCCCATGACTGAATTGCTGTACACAGCTATGACTCAATAAAAAATAATAAACAAAACAAAACACCACTGTCACACTTTAAAGATCTGGTAAAAACAGTACATCGTGTTATATAGAACCAGAAAAAACCTTGAATAGCCAAGACATTACTCAGAAATAAAAACAAATCAGGAGGAATCACGCTACCTGACTTCAAACTATACTATAAATCTATAATGCTCAAAACAGCATAGTATTGGCACAAAAATAGAGAGGTAAGATATATGGAACAGAATTGAGAACCAAGAGATAAACCCAGACACTTACCGTTATTTGATCTTTGATAAGCCCATCAAAAATATAAATTGGGGGAAAGATTCCCTATTTAACAAATGGTGCTGGGAGAATTGGCTGGTGACTTGTAGAAGACTGAAAGTGGACCCACACCTTTCACCATTAACAAAAATTTACTCTTACTGGATAAAAGATTTAAACTTAAAACATGAAACTATAAAGATCCTTAGATAGAGTGCAAGAGAAACACTTGAAGAAATTGGCCTGGGAGAATACTTCATAAGGAGGACCCCCGGGCAATTGAAGCAACACCAAAAATACATTACTGGGATCTGATCAAACTAAAAAGCTTCTGCACAGCCAAGAACACAGTAAGTGAAGCAAGCAGACAGCCCTCAGAATGGGAGAGGATATTTGCAGTCTATGCCTCTGACAAAGGTTTGATTACCAGAATCCACAGAAAACTCAAACTTATGAATAAAAAATGAACAAGTAATCCCACTTCATTGTGGGCAAGGGACTTGAACAGAAGCTTTTCTGAAGAAGATAGGCTCACTGGCCTACAGACACATGAAAAAGTGCTCATCATCTTTAATCATCAGAGAAATGCAAATATGCAAATAAAAACCACTTTGAGATAACGTCTCACTCCAGGAAGAGTGGCTCACATAACAAAATCTCAAAACTACAGATGTTGGCGTGGATGTGGAGAAAAGGGAATACTTCTGCACTGCTGGTGGGAGTACAAGCCAGTACGTCCCTTTTGGAAAGAAGAATGGAGAATACTCAGGGATCTAAAAGTAGGCCTGCCATTTGATCCTTCAATTCCTCTACTATGTGTATATCCAAAAGACCAAAACTCACTTTACAACAAAGATATTTGCACCAGATTGTTCATTGCAGCTCAATTCATAATAGCCAAGTCATGAAACACTGACTTTTGTTCTTTGGAATATCTGCTTCTCTCATGGGCTTTCCCCAATTTTGTGCTTGAATAAACCCTCCTTAAAATAGATTCTAACAACCTTAATTATTTTATGTTGGCAAGCTATTATATTTGGGGACTTTGCTTTCAGCACTTTAGATTGACTAATTGATATTCCAATACTGCTCTACTAGAAACGCATCTTTTGAATTTATTGTTTCCGATGATTACATTTCCTAGAAATCTATTGGTGAATTCAGCTTTCTAATCAAATCTAGATGATTTAAATTTTATATTAGACCCAAACAGTTTGGGTGGATTTTGTCTGTCCATAAAATCCTGCCATCATCAAGCAAAAATCTTACATCTGGCAAAGGCTCTTTGCTGGGGAATTCACCCACAACACCTTCCTTCATCCCCTGTGACTTTCTAATTTTTTATGTCACATATAGAATGTTCCCCCACTGCTCTGCCATCTTAAAGTTCTATTCAATAAGTTACATAATGCAATCTATCATAAATTGAATTCAACTGAAATATTAAGTTGCAGTCAAAAAACTGAAGCTCTCAGGGGCAAAACACGATTGTAAGAGGGACTTTAGCTAACAAATGCAATTAGTGTAACCTGGTTTCTTGTACCCTCAATGAATCCCCAACAATAAAAGAAAAAAAAGAAAAAAAACAAAGCTGAAGCTCTGAAAATTAATTTTCTTTGGGTGGGGAACTGTGGGCTTCTGATTTTAAGATTGTTCTTTTTTAAGCCCCAATGAAAGCAAGAAAAGCTTCATCGTTCTTTGCTGTACCTCTTTTATTAAAAGTATTTGTTATGTAAAATTTGGATTCAGTCAAAAGACCACACGAAAGGACCCAGAAGGCCACATGTTTCCTTAAGGTTATGGGTCCCCACCGTATTTTCTGGTCCATTGTAAAAGTACAAGATTGAATCTAAGTTTATAATTTTCATCACTTTTTTCCACCATACCTAATCATGCATGTTAAAAATAGAAGAAATTTTTCCTACTCTTGAAGATCTTAGCATCATATTAAGAGAGAATAAAATATGCATTAGAGACAATAAAGAAACAGGTGACTTTTAATACACATTATATGGGGTGGTCATAAATTTTGTGTGGAATTTAAAATAGTGTGCAATTTTTAATTGCACATGAACTTTATGGACATCCTGAATGTATTATATATACATATAATTAATGTAAGTGCCATATAAAATACCTATATGTTTTCTGTAATCTATATTATAATTGTATTGCATACAATATGTCTAGTATACATATATAGATGTATATATATAATGTACTGTATAATATAAGCAGTCATGCATTACTTACTAATGAGGATAACTTCTGGGAAATGTATTGTTAGGCCATTTTGTCAAACTTACATAAGCCTAGATGGCTTAGCCTACTATACACCTATATGGTGTGACCTATTGTTCCTAGGCTACAAACCCACACAGCATGTCAATATACGGAATATAAAGGTAACTGTAACACAATGGTAAGCATTTGTGTATCTATACACATCGAATTGTAGAAAAGGTACAGTAAGAAAAGGACACTTAGCGTGAGTGCAGCTCACAGGACTGGCTGTTGCTCTAAGTGAGTCAGTGGGTGAGTAGTGAGTGAATGTGAAGGCCTGACATTACTGGTGACCACTATAGACTTTATTAGCACTGTAGACTTAGGTTGCACTAAATTTATTAAAAACATTTTCTTTCATCAGTGATAAATTAACCTTAGCTTACTGTAACGTTTTACTCTATAAGCTTGTTGACTCTAGGTAGTAACACTTAGCTTAAAACACAAATATATTATGTAGCTGTACAAAAATATTTCCATCTTTATGTCCCTATTCTATAGGATTTTTAATTTTTTTTAACTTTTTTGTTAAAACTAAGACACAAGCACATGCATTATTAGCCGAGGCCTCCACAGGGTCAGGGTCAACAGTATCACTGTCTTCCCCCTCCACATCTTGTCCCACTAACGGGTCTTCAAGGGCAACAACATGCGTGGAGCTGTCATCTCCTGTGACAGCAATGGCTTCTTCTGGAATCCATCCTGAAGGACCTGCCTGACGCTGTTTTACAATTAACTCTCTTTTATATAAGTAGGAGTACAGACTAGAATAACAATAAAAAGTATAGTATAGCATAGTATAGTATAGTAAATACCTAACCCAGTGCCGTAGTTGTTTATTATCATTATCAAGTATTATGGACTGTACAACATTGTATGTGCTCTGCTTTACACAGCATGCACTGCAGTAGTTTTGTTTACACTGGGATCACCACGAACATGTGGGGAACGTGTTGTGCTCACTAGGCAATAGGAATTTTTAAGCTCTCTTACAATCTTATGGGCCCATCATCATATATGCTTGAGACATCATCATATAGGACATGACTGTGAAGTATGCATGCATACATGTGTGTTATTGCACATATATTGTTATATAATGCACATATAATCACATATAATACACGTCAATTTTATATAATACATATGTATTATAACTATATACATGTATTATAACTATATTATTATACACAGTATATGTAATGTGTATACTTAGTAAATGTATTATATAGATTAAATAACATATAGGTGTACTCATATACATAAATGTGTACTCAGTCACATACATATATTCCATAGATACTGAGAGAATCATAAAGCTAGGGTAAGATGAATGATCTTCCCCAGAGCTGTCGTCATGTGACCCAATTTCAAGTTTGAAAAATGGTCGTGTGCACCAGAGCAGACAGTTCACTCCCTTAGTTTCTTCATCTCGCCTGATGACCAGAGAAATTTAAGACCATGTTTTAAAATCAAATTAACAGATATTTATTGAGCAAGGCACTGAATTAGGCAATGGTTGAATAAGTGTCATTTCTCAGAATTAGGCCAAGGGTTTGATGTAACCAGCAAGTTGCACAACAACCCCCAGCTTCCTCCCTGCAATCAGGGAGCTGGGCTTGCTTCAGAGTCTGGCTGCCGAGGGAGCCACCCTTTCTATTTCAACTTCTATGTATTTGTCCTGGATTTTCAAGTTCAAAGAATTTTTTAGTACTGTACTGTAAATATAATGCACAAAGTACAGTAGAAAGCGGAATAAAGAATTTAATTTACTCCAATGAGAAAATTAGGCCCTGACAAATCCCTGGTTTGCGCATAATAACAGGCCTATTTCAAAGAATCTCATTGCTAAGGGAAGAGTTCTCATGTTAAGTGTTCTTAATAAAACTGAGCAAAAATATTAATGAAAGATGTCATTGTGACTTTTTGTTAATGATCCTTTTATTCCCACTCTCAGAACCTCTGGGAAAGTTACTTAATTAGGAGACAAATTAAAGAAGGCCCTTTGCTCTGTGCCCATCCTCCTTCCTTTTTGAGAGTCTAAATATGGTATGAATAGATGCCTAAGCATTTTCAAATTATTGTCTATTTCTTTCTACTCATTGTAAGTCTTTGAAGAGCAAAACCATTTCTTTCTCATTATTTACTGAGGTCTAACACATGAGGAGGAAAAAAGTAAATCCATATATTGACCCTGGTCACTTACTTGGAGCTTGCTGCATAGATCTCAATTAGAAATACTCTTCCTGAAATTTTTGTCATTCTTTCAGTCACAGTCGCCAGTCAGGGCTAACTGTTTTAGTATCTGGAATAAGGATATTATATACTATATATTTTTTCAAAGTTATGTTGAAAGACTTACCTGGTTTGAAGTCATTCAGAATTTAAGCCAACAAGATTGACTTTCCATTTAAAATCAAAATGTTTTCTTTCATATTTGGGTATTTAAAATGAGTTTGATAAATATTTGGTACATTTTTAAATGCTCTATAAATTATGCTGATATTTATAAGTTGAGGATAGATTTGGTGTTTGGAAATAATCAGTACTTGCTTGATGTCATAGTACTTGAGTGACCAGCCTGGAAAATATTTCTTTTGATCAAAAATTTAGTGTGAAACCTCGAATAGTTCATAATCTGATTTTGAAGAATATTGAAAAGTATCTGAGGTAGTGGTAACACCAGTACAATAAGAGTCTAACTTTCCAGAGTGTCTTCTCTGAAGGGTAAGGTCAATTTGGAATTATGAATTATAGGAAATAATTTCATTATGCAGCATTTTACTTTACACTCAATCTCTTGAAATCTTCCATTTGCACCAGATGTAGTTCTTTGATGAAGACATTATACCACATCCAAATTCTTTAGCTATCCCTCTTCTTGGAGATCTTATTTATTTTCTATTTAAATATGCATGAATAATCTCTATTTTAAAAGAAACAAAAACAAAATTTACTTTATTGTCTACCTAGCTTACCTAGGGATCACTTTTTCCTTTCTTCTACAACCAAATTCCTTGAAGAATAGCAGGGAATTGTCAATATTTAACTGAGTTCTTTCCACAGGGCAGACACCGTACTAAGAGTTTTCATGTTGTGTTATTCCTCCTCCCTGTGAGGACATGTTATTCTCCTTGCTTTAAGGATGGTGTGTTAGTTTCTCAAAGTTTTCTGCAGTAAAGTACTATACATTGGTGGCTTAAAACATTAGAAATTTATTTTCTCATAGTCCTGGAGGCTAGAAGTCCAAACTCAATGTGCAGCAGGGTCATGCCCCAACCAAAGCCATTGCATGCCTTTCTCTCAGCTTCTAGTGTTGCCTGAAATCCTTAGTACCCCCTGGCTTGTAGCTGCATAACCTTAGTCTCCACCTCTACCATTGCTTGGGTGTCTCTCTCTCTGTCTCTCTTCTCTTCTTATAAGGACACCAGTCATATTGGATTGTGGCCCTACCCCTCTACAGCATAACCTCATTTTAACTAGTTACATCTTCAATAACCCTACTTTCAATAGCATCATATTCTGAAGATCTGGAAAGGACATGAATTTGGGGGACACTGTTAAACCCGGTGCACTGAGACTTAGGTTAACTTTTGCATGCAAAGTGGTCTAGTTTGGCCAGAACCAGGATTCAGGGACATTGGCCATCAGCTCTTACTGGCTTCATTTTCCTGCCATCACCACTGACCTATTACTTTGCTGCTCCTTCCCTCTTCGATCTATGTGATCTGGCTTCCAGTAACAATCACTATTGAGACTCTTCTCCTAAAGGTCCTTACCTTCTGGATCATTCCGTTTCTTCCTATATTTGTGGTGACAGCCTCCTTTTAAAACACTCAGCTTCCTTAGATCTCTGGCCACACTCTGTGTCTACACCAGGTGTCCTCAAACTTCTTAAACAGGGGGCCAATTCACTGTCCCTCAGACTGTTGGAGGGCCAGACTATAGTTTAAAAAAAAACTATGAATAAATTCCTATGCATACTGCACGTATCTTATTTTGAAGTAAAAAACAAAATGGGAACAAATACAATTCACAGCAACGCATGTGGCTCGCAGGCCGTAGTTTGAGGACCTCCCTGGTCTACACCCTAGGCTGAGTGCTCACTCTTGCACTCATCTAATTTGCCCTATGCCCAAAATGTGGGTGCTTCCCAATTCACATTTCTGTCCTTCCCTTCACATTCCTTCTTCCCCAAATCTCCATTCAGTTGGCTTCAGCAATAACTTCTATCTACTCTATCCAAGTCAGCATTGACTACTCTGTCCATGTCAGTCTAAAGCTGTCCTCTCCACTCTCCCATTAGACCAGAAATTCTACCATCATCTCTAACTCACCACGCTCGAGCTCAGGTATTTGTCTTCCTTAAAAAGCTTTCATCCTTTCTCACCATTTGCACTGGTACCATCCTGGCCCAGATCTTTGCTGTCTCGTGGGAGGATTACTGCCGCAATGCCCTTGGTCAGCTTGCCTGCCACAGTCTCCACCCTTGCAATACATCTTGCTTAGTGTCCTCAAGTGCAGTTTTCATCTTCTGCTAGGCAACTCCCTGTATTCTGCTGCTTCACATTTAGACTTCTCTGACACCTCTTGACCACCAGGCTCACCCAGGATAATTTCCCATGGCTTCAACATTTACTTGTATTTGCACCTATAGTCCCAGCTGCTCAGGAGGTCAAGGCAGGAGGATTGCTTGAACCCAGGAGTTCAATATAGTGAGATCCCGTCTCACACAAACAGATGAACAAAAACATGTACTTTTACTCTCGTACTACATAAGGCTAATTGCTTCTCTGCAAAACTGAGCACATTCTCATCCTACTTTGGCTTGTTATCCACTCAGCCTTTTATTCTCTCAAGTCTTACCTTTTTCTCGCAAGTCAAATTCCACATTCTTTGAAAAGTTCTCTCAGACCCTTTCAACTTCTGTTCCTTTCTTTGGAGCCCTAAGGAGAGAATGACAGAAAAGTGGTCAGAGTCAGAAATGCAGGATGAACTTTGTCTCTCCCCCCACCCACCCTGTTCTTAGCATCTGTGTTTATGTTTCCTCCATTTCTCTCTCCCTCATCTCAGAACTTCTAAAAATCAACATATGCACCACTCAGAGCCTTCCCATTGTATTAGCTGTTGCTTTCTGTCTCTTCCCAATTTCTTTACAAGGCAAATGAGAGCAAAGGCCACATCTCATCTTTCTCCCTATAACACCTGTACCACTTACCACAATGTTAAATACTTACTGAATAATTTTTTCTTGATTCACTTAATAAAGTTTCCCAATAATTTAAGAGGAATGCAGAGAAACCAAGTTTCTAAAACTTATTATGGTATTGATACTAGTTTTCTAAGCTAAAAATATTCCACCACAGGTAGACAGAGTCTGCAATATGAATTTTGAAGATAATTTGATCAATCATATGATCAAAATTTAATTATCAGGATATTTTATAGTTATGTTAATTCTCTGCAAGCTTTGGTTTTTTTAAACATGTGCCTAATGTTGCAGTAACCAGTATGAATTATATTGGTGGTACTAGAAAAATTTTTATTTAGCTATGTGTGTGAATGTCATTCTTTTTATCTTAATCACTGTATGTCACATAAATTTATGCCGAACCCAAGCCGAATTTCTGAAAGTAGAATTTATTGACATTCAAAAACCTAAAAAAATCTCAAATGCTTTATTCTGACAGTCTTAAAATCACTGACTACATTGGAAATAATAGTAAAAGGCAAATAAAACTTGATTTCTTTTATAAGGACAACATGAAGGGATTGGAATTTAAAAAAAAAAAACTAACCTGAAAAAGTCATTGAATGTCAATCCTGAGCATTTTCTGACAATCTATTCTAGTCAGGAAAATATGCATAAAAGTTTAACACTAAAGGTTCATGTGAGGAGAGATGGGTAGCTTGACTTTCAGCACTTTGTGAGTGAGCAAGAAGTTCTATACATTCACAGCCAAAATGGGCCCTTTGATTGAGGGAGTAGATAAGAGAAGGGCTCTCACCACGGGTAAGCCAAGAATATATGGACCATGATTGACACTGGTTTGTTGTTAATGGAAGAAAAGCTCACAAGAGCCATAATAATTTTTGTATTACTTGTGCCTTCTTAACAGAAACTCAACTTGGCATACATAAAAAATAATAAGTTGGGAGTTGGGTGTTACAAGGATTGAGGGGTTTCACAGAACCCAAAGGCAGAGTGCAGCTGGAGTCCTGGAAGGAAGTGAAACCAGCAACTGACAGATGACAGAATCGAGGAAGTCCTCTTGGTCCATGTCTGCTTCCCCTTTTATCATGTCCTTCTATCTTCTTTCTATCTGAAGACTTCTTATCTTCAGTTTTCAGTCCACAAGGTAGGATGTGGTGGTAGGACACATGAAGAGATAAACTTTACTTTAGACCTTAAATTCCTGGGTGAGAGCATAACTGGCTCACTTAAGTCAGACTTACAGAACTTGAGCAGCCAACTGTGGCCTTGAAATAGATTATTCACTGTAAATTTGGCTGCCTGGAAACTGCTTCTGTGGTTTTTCTTATGACAGGATTTTAAACATAATGCTGAAACATTCAATTTCATGACCTACTCTAAATTTTGTCAGGGTCAAGGGAATAACTAAGCATACAAAATAATCTTAAAGTGATAATAGGTGACAGAAACAAATTTGTTTCATAATTATTTCTTTGATTCATGCTTGTTGAAAATTAAAGTTACATTTTGGATAGAGATTGTGAAATGTGAAATTTCCATAAAAGAAGAATCATTATGAGTTTGGCAGATACTCCAGAAATAGATGTCTATTGAAAGTGCAGCTTGGATACAGCTTATAGCTAAAATGTATGTCTTCAGAAAATGCAATTACAGAAGTCATGAAAATATGTTGACATGAAAGCCAGCATTGTCATATTATAAGAAAACAGAAACAATTGAATCTCAAGAAGTCTTCAAAAACAAATTACATGCAAATTAATATTAGCTTAAAAATGCATTATACAAATTTTATGATATCATATACAAAAGATTAGGAAGAAAGACCTGGCATTTGTAATTTCTGAGTTGTGTAATCACGGTTAATTTTTGTTTCTTTTATATGTTATTTTTAGAGCTATTATTAATGAAAATATGTTGCTTTCATAATTTAAAAAGATTATTTTTATAAAAAGAAAAATAATACCCCTGCAGTAAGACCATCAGCATATTAGTGGAAAGAGTGCTTTGATTAGCTGATACTATATTAGACATGTGTAAATAGAAAGGGATAACATTTTAGATTACCAAACTGGACAAAATAAACACTGAATAATATCGAGGTTCCTTTTGCATAAACTTTTTCCATTTAAATATCCAGTTTTCCCAGCACCTTTTGTTGAAAGATTTTTCTTTGCCCACAATAGATGGCTTTGTTGCAGCTGTTGGAAATTAATTGGCTGTGTAAGTGTGTCTATTTCCGGACTGTATTCTATTTCACTGATATTTGTTAGTCCTTATGCCAGTACCATATTGTCTTGATAAGCTTTAGTAACTTGTGAATGAATATATTGTAAATCTTCCAACTTTCTTCTTTTACAGTTTTGTTTGGGTCTTCTAATCTATGAACATGGTATGTAACTCCATTTATTTGGGGTGTCCTTAATTTCTCTCAACTGTGTTTTGCAATTTTTAGTGTAGAGGTCTTGCATGATTTTGTTTAATCTATTTCTAAGTATGTTGTCTTTTTCTTATTGCTTTTGTAAGTGGAACGTTTTTTATTTTCCAGTTGTTTGCACTGGCACATAAAAGAATAATTGATTTTAGATAATTGACCATGTATCTATCCCGTAACATTATTTAGATCACCAAATTAATAATCTAAACTGGTTCTAGTGGTTACTTATGGATTTCTTAGAATTTTCTATACCAGAAAACACTATACTCTTATATCATTGTCTTGCCGTATTCCACTGGCTAGGAATTCTATTACTACATTGAGAGGGTATGTCTTTGCCCTATGTCCAATCTTGAAGGGAATACAATTAGTCTTTTACCACTGAGCTTTATATTAATTATAAGATTTCATAGATGTCCTTCATTATGTCAAGGAAGTTTCCTTTTATTCTTAATTTGCTTAGAGTTTGAATTAATTTTTCTCAAATGCTTTTTATACATTTGTTGAGCAGATCTTATGATTTTGCTCCTTTATTCTGTCAATATGATGAGTTTTCTTGATTGACTTTTGAATTTGAAACCAACCTTGCATTTCTAGAATAAAATCTATCTTGCCATAGTGTACCATTCTTCTACTTGCTAGATTTTATTTGGTGGAATTTCATTAAGTTTTATCTCTGTGGTTTTAAAGCATCTTGCTTTGTAATTTTCTTTTTTAGAAAAATAAAACACATTTTATTTAACTTAAAATGTTGTGCAAAACTTCTTCTTTTTTTTTTTTTTTTTGCAGTTTTTGGCCGGGGCTGGGTTTGAACCCCCCACCTCTGGCATATGGGGCCGGCGCCCTACTCCTTTGAACCACAAGTGCTGCCCCAAAACTTCTTTTTCTCACCAAGAATAAGAGCAATTATTCTTGTATTAGTCTCATATAAACATAAAATTTATATTTTCCCAGATAAGTCTTACAAATCAAAATAGGCAGTGTATATGGTCATAGAAAGCAAATGATCAGATGGGTAGTCAGTGTCCAAGGCCTCTGATTTTCTTTGCACTGTGAAACAGAAGTGTTTGATGTATACCTGCTAAAAAGCTTCTGACTCAGTTGAGGTATAAACCCAACAAATGAATGTAAATAGCCAGATGCAGAATACCTTTGGATTGCTTTCTATTCAATCTTCAATTTTCTCTTTATAGTCACTTACAGGAGACAGAATCTGCACTGAAATCTCTGTTCAGTGAGATCACAGTGAGGTCACAGTTTCTGCTGCTTTCCTGGTAATTTCCTTAACTACCCATTATGGATTTTGAACAACACACAAAAATACCTAATAGTCAATTGTCAATCCCATGCTTTATTGTAATATTTTACAAAATATATTAATTCTCCCAACATTTCCCCAATGTTTACTTTTTAAAAGAACCAGTAACTTAATGCCTGATAATTAGATTCATGGTACTATGTTCAAAATGACTTAAATATCTCCAGAGGGCCAAAAACAGAAATGAAATATTGTTTTAATGCTGTCTTCTGGAAAGAGAGGTCTTCAAAGAATGCAAATTCAAACTGTGCCTATGTAACAGTAGATTATCAATATTTAATGCATTCAGTGAAGGGCCTGTAGGCAAACACTCAGTGATTTAAATATCTGACATAAACCTTATTCCTCCAAATGTCAAATATAAACAGAAAAAAATCTATTTTTTAACCATTCTTTTAAGTTATTTTCAGTGGTTTCTGAATTTCTTATAGGAAGCTCTTACTTAAACTTGTAATTTCATACATAGGTCCACCATTAAATTAAGATCATGTTTCATAACACCATATATGTTAAGCAAATTAAGCTATTTGACATCTGATCTACTGTAGTGTTTCATAGTTAGATTTTATGATGCTTTCAACTAATTTCATAGCTTTCATTTTCAAACTTCATCTAGAAAGAATATGCAAGACCTTCAGTAATGCATAGACAGCAGGAAAAACACTTTAAGTGAGAATAAATAGAGAGGGAGCCTCATCTAAGGTAGAAGGAAGCTCTATGTGTTTCCCTATAGGTTTTGGCTTTATCCTCCAACAATGAAGGTTGGCAGAGAATGTGTTGGGACTGAAAAAGTCACTTGAATACATGTTGACGTGGTGTCGAGCGTGAGCTATTTCATGTTTGAGGATACCAGAGCACTGTTAAAGACTATTTAAGAACTGTGAGGCACTGTTGTAAGAAAACCTCTTTAAGGTCCTGAATAACGTGCTCCATTGTTGGAACGCTGAATATTTCTTTGTAATAATTCTCAACAGTTAGTTGAGATTCTAGATTATCTTGCTGAGCTCTGATGTTGAAGTTTCATTTCAAAATCAAGTTTGGTTGCCAAACCCATGGCTTCCTCAAATCAAAATTTATAATAAACAGAAGTATTTCCAATCTCCTTATGTAATGCAACTCTGATTCAACTTGCCTGCTGCAAAGAAGACATTGGAGATGTGGCCCTGGAGATTTTTTCAAAGCCCTTTTTAAAAATAGGACACTTTTATGAACAAAAATGATAATAATTAAATCAAAATGTTAACACATTATAAAGAACACAAACTCAACCAGCTATCAAGTTATCCCACCTAACATCTGTGTCATCTTTTATACCATCTAAACATAACACAAGTGCTTACCAAAAAAAATTTCAAAAGCATCATGCCTGCCTGTACATTGAAAATGGCAAATTTCCTTCAGTTCTTTTGCCTTTTTTCATCGTTCTGAAAGAGAGATGATATTGTTGAGTTTTAAAGAGTTATGATCAACAGAAAAAATAAATAAACATCTTTAATTGCTCCCAAAGCAATAGATACTCCCATAACAGGCAACCGATTTTGACAAATAATACATAACGGCAGAGTATGAGCAAAGATGTAAGTATCTTGGGTTTTTTTCTCTCACAATGTAGTTACCATAGCTTTCATTTTGGAAGAAAGTCCACTGGACATAATCTAAGCTGGATCACCCCAGCATTCCCTATTCACGTCCTTACTGCTTAGTTATAGCATGAAATTTCACAGCCCAACCTTCTGCATTAGCGTCGGAAGGCAGCAATTCCATGTTATTCTCTCAAGTCTTTAGATTCATTGATGAGCCTCATTGATGTTAATGATTGTTCTCCCTCTGCTGTTTCACCACATTGTCAGTGAAAATAGAAAAGAAACAGATCTCTCACTTCCCTGTTTCTTCACTATGCAGGTCTTGCAAATCTCTAGCACCTGTTTCTGCCCTGTTTTCAGACAGAATGGTGTGTTTACCGCTATTGCCTCAAAGCACTTTGAACCACCTCACCAGGCTTCACCCTGCATGCAGCCGTGCTTAAACATTACCAGGAGAAAAGATACCTTTTGGGATTTGGTCAGCCTCATGTTCATCCAGAGGTGTGCTCTGCTAGAACCAAGCTTCAAATAAAGATTTTAAGGAATCTTTGTTTTTATTCTCTGCCAAGTTTAAGGGTATGTGTGAAACATCTTCATCTTGTTTTCCACTCTTTTCTTCTGCTCTGAGTTGTCAGTATTGCTGTTATTTGTGTTTGTTTCTGTTCAGAAGTTTCATCATTTCTTTTCTGTTTATTTCCTGACTCCATTATCACTCAATTATTTTACTTATTTTCAATTTCTGCCACGTGGATTGTTCAGATGAACAATAGAAACAAATGTGGCTGGCACAGCATGATTTCAAAGAACTCTCCTTTAAGTATTAGTTCTACAAATTCTAGAGTTCTGTGTTTGGCAACATGATTCATCTTCTAAGTGAGTTTTCTTATATTTCTTCAACCCCTTCATACTTCTATTTATCTTGCAAAAACCTGAAGAAGGCTCAGACTAGGCTTTGTTATCTTCACATGCAGTTGGGAGCTGCATGAAAGCTTGATACTGCGGCCCGCTGGCCGGCTAGCCCTGCTTCCCCATCCTAAGTTTAGGGCAGCCTATCTGCCAGTTGGCAGCCGGGAACGAAAACAAACTAGGTGGCCAACTTAACTAGGGTTTTAATTTTTTTCCCAAAATGTCTTTGTCAGATTTAGTACCAGGAACATGCTGCCCTCATATATGTGTAAAACACCCTGGGATATGTTATTTCTGAAAGCATGTGTGTGAGATTGCAATCTTTTCTTACCTAATAACAGAGCTCAGAGGGAAGATGTAGATGACAAGTTCAATTTCTTTAATAGATATGAGATCTGTCAAAATTTTTTATTTCAGCTTGTGTCAGTTTTAGTAAGTTGTATTGTTAAAGAAATGAGTTCTTCCTTCTAAACTGTTGACTTTATTAGCATATTATTTGTTCATAATATCTCTAGGATTTGTAATAAATTCATATATTTATTCCTGCTATTGGTGATCTCTCATTTTTTTCCTTCATCAGTTTATCTAAGGTTTATCAACTTTCTTATCTTTTCCCCAAGAAAACCCTAAAATGTTTTATAATGTTAATATTCTCTATAATTTGTCTGTTTTCTATTTCAGTGACTTTTATCTTTATTATTTCCTTTCTTCTACTTATTTGGGATATACTTTGCTCTCGTTTCTCTAGGTATTACTGTAGAAACTAAAGTCACTGACTATATACCTTTCTTTTCTCCTATCCTTAGTATTTAAAAGCTATAAACTTTTCTCTAAGCATTACTTTAACTGTATCCCAGAAATTTTGCTATGTGTATTGTGACTTTTTTTCTTCAGCCTATGAATTATTAATAAGCATGTTCTTTGATTTCCAAAGATAAGGAGTTTATCACCCCTTAGATATCTTATTGTGCTCAGTTTCTAATTTAATTCCCTGTGGTCAGAAAACATTGTTTTATTCCAGTCCACTTATAACAAATGTATTGAGAGTAGTTTTATGGACCAGCATAATGGTTTATTTCAGTAAACATAACATGTGCACTTGAAAATAATGTTTATCCTGTGATTATTTGGCATTGTGTTCTATGAATGACAATTAGGTCAAGGAGATTGATAGTGTTATTCAAATCTTGTACCCATTCCTTCTCTGGATTGCTGAGAGAGTGGTGTTAAAATCTCCAACCATCATTATGGGTTTGTCTCTTTTCTCTATAATTATGTTACTTTTTCGCCTCATGTATTTTGAACCTCTTTTATTAGACACATAGATAAGTCTGACTCTTATGTCTTTTTGAAAATTTATCCTTTCATTATTATAGTGTATCTGTCTTTATCTCTGGTAATACTCTTTGTCTTGACATCTGTTACGTCTAATGTTGATGTAACCACTCCAATCTCCTTACATTTACTGTTTGCAGTACCATCATTTATTTTCAACATATCTGTATTGTTATATTTAAAGTTCATCTTTGTAGAGAAACTATATTAGGTCCTAATTTCTTATGTCTTCTCAGAATTTCTGATTACTGGCTGGAGTGTTTAATTTACTTACATTTAATCCAACTATTGATATGGTTGAGTTTAGAACAATAAGTTTATTAATGTTTTCTGTCGGTCCTGTCTGAGTTTTGTTTGTCTTTTTGATTCTCTGTTCCTACTTTCTTACTTTATTTAGGTTTAATTGAATCTTTTTGAGAATTCCTTTTTAATAGATTTTGGCTTTTCAGTTATACCACTTTGTATTGTTTCAAAAGATTTCTTCCTGATGTTGAAAAAAATGTAAGCTATCTGCTCTTAACACTCCTAATCAGTGTCATACTAAAGTTCTTATCTAGTGTAAGAAGGCAAGAAACAGAAATAAAATGACAGATTGGCAAGAAATAAAACTCTTCTACTTATAAATGACATATTATCTACATAGAAAATGCCATAATGTATAAAAATGTTCTATAAATTTTAATTTAGTTTAGAAGATTTTAGGATACAGGTCAATTGTATTTCTATACACTAGTAATGACTAATTGGAAATGGAATTTAAAAAACAGTGTCATCTATTAGATTCCAGTAAAATAAAAAAATATTTACCAAATATCTATGTTAAAACTAAAAAACACTGATGCAATAAATGAAAGAGTGCTTCCAGCTATGGATTTAGTTCCAACCCAACCTTTCCCACTTAACTTACTTTATGAATTTGAGCAGTCTCCTTAGGTGCATTGCGTCCCGTTTGTTTGGCTGGAAAATGAGGCTAATAACCATAGCTACATAATGAGATAATGTAATACCATATGCTTGGCAGAGTGTATAATAAATGCTCAATAAATATTAGCTCTCCACACTTTCATTAAAATACCTTTAAAATACCCAGAAAGTCAGTATTTTACTGATTTTGCCCCATATTATTCCCATAGGCTTTTAAAAAAAAATAAATTAAATATGTCCTGCTTTTATACATGTGGCAGTCAGGACAAGGTACATGTGGGTTCACTTCAGGGAGCACAGTTGGCTTCCAGCCCAGCTATTGCCTCTTGGGCTGCTCCACCACTTCCATGCTGAACTCCACACTTCCTGTAGCTACTGTCAGCCAGTGACAAAATGGAACTGCCTTAGATGCCGGAGGAAGGAATAAAGAGAGGAGATGTATTAGAGTGGACATATTATATGAGTCCCAGAACACTCACCAGAGGAACATATTCCCTAGGAAGGATTATTCTCCAAAACATCAGGATAATGTCTTTGGTGGCCTCACTAAATTCAGCAACTGCTGTTACAGACCTAGGTCATTAATATTCATAAGCATGGTAAGTCTGCAAAATTAAACTAAAAGGTGATCCTTAACTGCTAGAAGCCGGAAGTCCACAATTACTGTAAAAACTGGAAATGTCAGAAAGGCATCAAAGGGGGATGACCCTCCAAAAAGGTGGAGAGACAGATGATAGAGCAGGGGTGATGCTTAACATCTCCAACCAGGAGAGGGCAAGAATGGCTGAGAGCAGCTGCCCCAATGAAGAGTCATGATCCTTTGTTCAGTTGCCAGAATTGATCCAGTTTTCAGATCCCAAATACATTCTAAACAAGTGGATTATCCAGGTCACTCAGAAGAAGTATTCTGGAACACTACAGGTACACACTGTGATGATTTATGCCATCCTTCTCTGTGGCCCTACAGCCATTTCCTTAGGTGACAGTGAACTAGGGAAAGGGGGAGGCCCAAGCTATTTATTGCACACAGGTTCTGAGTTGACTGTGATACCTGGACACCCAAAGCATCTCATGGCTTCAGGTAATGAATGGAGCCCTGGCTAAGGTCTGGCACACGGTGGACTCGTGGTGTCTGTAAACTCACCCAGTGGTCATATCCCCATTTCCGTATATACGTAGTGATTGGAAAGAATATACCTGGCAGTTGGAGTAACTCCTGTATTTGTTTCTTGGTCTCTGAGGAAGTGCCACCATGGGGAAGGACAAATGGAAATGTAGGAAACTCAGTACAGACGAAACAGGGAAGAGTTGTTCCTCTTATATCTCTTTTTTAATTGCCAGTCTTCCCTGCAGGAAGTAGATGGACTCTGGAGAATGACAGCAGGCTGCTACGAGTTTAACCATGTGGTAGTCCCAGTCACAGCAAGAGTACCTTAATAAGGCCGCAGGTCCATGGTACGTGCTCACCAACATGGCGAATGCACCTTTTCTATACAGATTAGAAAAGAAGATCAGAAACAGCTCACACTCATGTGGAAGAATACAATATTCACGTATTGTTTTGCCTGAGGGCTGTATTAACTCAGCCACACTCTGCCATGATGGTAGTGGAGTGATTTTGATCACCTGAACCCACTGAACATCAAACTCATCTTTTGCATCAACGGCATCCTGTTCACTGGCCACGAGAAGCAAGAGGTGGCTAGTGTGCTGGAGGCCTGTGTGAAACACCTGCGCTTTAGAGGGCAAAAGATCAGCTACCTGCCTCTTCAGTGAGGTTGTTAAGGGATCCACTGGTTAGGTTCCTGCTGGAATACTCCCTCCAAAGCAAAAGAGAAATTGCCGCATCTAATATCCCATCTAAAAGAAGCAATCATAGTGCCTGGTAGACCTCTTTGAGTTCTGGCAGCAACTCAGGTCATGCGTAAGAATACTGTTCCAGTCCACAAATTGGGCGATACGATGGTTACGGGCTTTGCACAGTACCGGAAACTCTATAGCAGATGCAGGCCGTGATGCCAGTCTACCTACCATGAAAGATGAGGGTGAAGGAAAGATCAGTTAGGAAGAGTGTCAGACTGCAGCGCTGGCCAGCACAAGTCTCAACCAGCCCAACAGGCTGCTGTGAGGCATATTACCTATTTGAAAAGTTCCACAATGATCGGAGATGGCCAGGGCAACTGCCTGTGCTCATTCACTGGTGAAGGGCTTCCTAGGAAAAGCGTGGGCTCCACTACTCTACTGAGCAACCAGAGGCTCTGCACGCAGGCTACCCCTAACTCCCTAGCTGTGTCCCTCTTGGCTAATCTGAAAGTTCTTCCTTAAAGAGAAATCTAAAGAGCTGCCATACCTACTTGGGGGAGAATTTTCTCTCTGCTTTCTGCCAAGAAGCTGGTGTGTGTGTGTGTGTGTGTGTGTGTGTGTGTGTGTGTGTGTGTGTGTGTACACATGCGTGTGTGAGCACATAGCAAAGATTTACTTAATTAACAAGGAAACCAGCATGATGACAGTGATAATTCAAAGAAGGAGAAGAAAAAACTATGATAGTTATATAATCGGTGAAGAAAAAGAATGCAGGAATAAGACAACAAGTTAGATTGAACCTGGTCAATGCCCTGTAAGACAATAAAATTATAATCTGTAGGATTTACATTTTCTACTGAATAGAAATAAATCGCAACATAATGACTACGTTCGCATTAACTTAATGGAGTCTCACCTTAATCAATAGTACTCAAACACTTACTAAAAACAGTAAAAGGGTTACTAAGCCCCCTAAAACAAGGTTTCTCAGCTGTGGGTGTCTGCCCCCAGCGGTGTTTCACAATGTCTGGAGAGAGTGGGGAGATGAGGGGTGCTGCGGTTTGTGGTGAGTCTGTGCCAGGGATCCTGCTGAATAGTCTTGCTATGCACAGGACAGCCTTCCACAATTACCTGGGCTAAGACGTCAAGCGTGCCAAGACTGAAAATCATGTACGAATAACACTTTAGATGGCTTCTAAGACATAGAAAGGGGATAGGTAGGAAGAAGATTTTGAATGTCTCTTAACCACCCTGATTGCAAATTTGGGATAACGAAAGAAGCAACTCCTTGGAGTTTGAGAGACAATTAAATGAGACAGTTGTAGGAGGCTGGACGTGGTGGCTCACACCTGTTATCCCAGCACTCTGGGAGGCCACAGTGGGTGGATTGCTTCTGCTCAGGAGTTTGAGACCAGCCGACCCAGAGTGAGACCCCCATCTCTAAAAATAGCCGGGTGTGATGGCGGGCACATGTACTCCCAGGTTGGCTACAGGAGGCTGAGGGAAGAGGATCACTTGTGCCCAAGAGTCTGAAGTTGCTGTGAGCTACGATGCTATGGCACTCTACCGAGGGTGACAAAGTGAGACTCAAAAAAAAAAAAAAAAAAAAAAAGAAGACAATTGTGGTGGTTTGTCTTTTTATAAAGATGGACACTAAAGTATATATCCCATCCCACATACTCTTCTCCTTCCAGTGTAACACTGACATTCCTGAATTGAGAGTTGGAGAATGTGTCCCCCCACCTGACTCGAGCCTGGGGGGACCTTTGTAATGCCTCTATCAATTGATCACAGAGAGAGTGGCTTCGTGACTTTGGAGGCTGGAAGCAATACAGATTTCCCCCAGTGCTATTTCTTGGGACACCACCTGGGATATCCTGAGCCAACACAGAACAAGCCTGGTCTTGCTAGAGTAACCCCAGCAAGGAATTACACAGAGGCAGGAGAGGTGCAGTGTTCTCTCCCAGCCTGTCCAGTCTTACCAGCTCAGACATCAGACAGGGAGCAAAGAAGGTTCTCAGATGTCCCCAGGCACCACTAACTGCAACCTCATGTGAAAAGAAAACTTCAGCTAGAGCCACCCAACTGAGCAGTTCCCGAACTGCTGGCCCGCAGACACCATGGGAGATGGATGATACATAATGATGGTGGTTTTAAGGGCCACATTTTAAAGTGATGTATTTTACAGCAACAGACACTAGAACAGTATTACACAGGCGGTCCTTAGCACAATGCTTGGCAAGCACTTTAGTTGGTCAGTTTGGGGTGGGGGTAGTTTTAGTATTTTTAAGTAGAATTTAATTCGTATTTTTATTATGTGGCCGTGCGCTGGAGCAAACCTTCCATTGACAGGTCTCATGCATGGAGGTGTAGTTTTCTATCCAAAGCACCAGGGGGAGCCAGCCCCTAATTTTTCACTGACCCTTTTAGAGGGTGAATTTGACAAAATAGAAAAAGGCTTTAGAAAGAAGACCATGGAGTACAGAATGAAGACGTGTTAGGGAATGCTCCATAAATAAGTCCTAAACGACAAAAAAGCTTATTTTGATGAAAAATTCTGCCCTACTCAGGATATGCAGAGAATAGACAAGAAAATCCTATTTTTTTGCTTTTTAAATGCAATAGAGCAGGTTATCTTTTCTTTAATCCCCGAAAAGGAGAAAAGATCTGCAAACCTATGATTTTCCAACAATGCTGCACCTAATCTCTGCCATTATCTGGAAACACTGTGTAAGTAGCTTTCCACTGTTTCTGACAGTAAGAAGGTATTTCTGAATACTGATTTATAGGACTCAGATAACATTTGTACCACTCTTTCAGCTTAAATTTTGTTTAAGTTTCTATGTTTTCTAGTTCTTTATTTCGTAAATTCAGGATGAATGGTTTAGTAACTGTGAAATGGGCCATGATTCCAATTGCAGAAAATCTGGAAACAAAATTTCTTAAAACGAATTGCCAGAACCAAATACATCTCCTCCTTTTCTGACAAATTCAAAGCAAGCTTTACCCATCATCATTCATAGTGATCTGGGAAGGCTGGTGGCCTACGCTTAGGATGGTCTGCCAGTGTCTGTGAAACTCTTGAAGGCTGCTACCCTGAGATGGCATGAAGATGCTGGGGCTTGAATAGAGCAGGGGTTTCAAGAATAAAGGTTTGTGTTTAGCCTGTCTGACTAGACGGTTATACTGTGGGGTCAAGGCTTTGCTGCCTGGAAGCATATAGATAAAGGGAGAAAAGGAGGGGCAGCTTGAACTCTGAAGTGCTGGTTCTTAGAAGGTTTCCTACAACTTTGACTGAACCCTCAGCCATAGTGACCTGCTATCCTGCTGATTAGCCTCAGGAGAATGGAGGGGGAAAGTAAGGTTTGATCAACTCATCCTTCTCTATCTATGCTAGGATGAAAACAAACCCATGCCAAACACAATGGCATGGAGTCACAGACTCACGTTCCCACCTAACGCATGTCTATCAGTAGTAAGACTGAGTCTCGTGTTTAAGTGATGGCACTGTCTCATCAGGATGTACACATTACATTTTTTGTGACACACTAATAATAGCAAAAGCTGTTTCCTTTGATTTAACTACATTCTGTGGACTATGAGAGCCCCAGAACATCTCCAATCTCTCCCAGCTACTTCTGGGAACCCCCCAGGAGAACCATGCACTTGTGGCTCCCAGAAACAGCCTGTCAGTCTGCAGTAGCAATGACGACAAGCCCACTGTGCACTGCAGGGTCCTTGCTGTGTTGCCAGGTCACTGGCACCGACAGCAGGATTCCAGCTGCTGCTGGACATGCCCGAGCACTCCCCACAAGTGACTGTTTCTTTGTTCCATGCTCTCAGTAGCCCGCCAGTCCAGTGGCCGGGCTGTGTGGGGCAGGAGGAGCTTCCTGTGTCCTTACATCTGTTATCCTCATTCCCAGGTCACCTTTTCCAAGGGCTCCTCTCCTAAAGGTCCCTTCTCAAGTCTGTGAGTGGCTGGTCAGACATACAGCGCCTGTCCTCCCGGCCTCCCCTAAAATGGTAATAGTCCATATTCTGTGGCCCAAGTCTGTGCACTCTGCCTGGGGATGACTTCCTCCTCCCAAGCCATTCACTCCTCAGGAAGATAAAACCCCACGGAGCCCACCTGATTACCCCTGTCCCCCAGATAGGCCCAGACACATCTGATCTTATGCTGGGCACTTAGAATCTTGACACCTGTGAAAGACTCTGAAAACTACACTTGGGGGAGGTAATACTTTTTTTTTTTGAGGTAATAATTGTTTTTTGGTCAATATGTGGGTACATATGATTAGGTTACATAAATTGCTCTCGTAAGGTTAAAGTCCGTATTTTGTTTATATCCTCCACCCAGGAAATGTGCCATATACCAATGTTATGTACTTACTGGGTGGGAATTTCCCTTCCTTCCCGCCCCTCATTTGAATTTAATTACATGTGATGATTATTCTTCCATTCTTGTGATACTTTGCTTAGAATATTCTCCAAACCTGTCCATGTTGTTACCAAAGATAATCTGACGTGGATGAAGGCAGGATTTAGAATCTTTAAGCAGAGTAGTACTTTTTCAAATGGGCGTGTTTCCAAGGATGGAATCTCTAGATAGAGTTTTTCCAGTATGACAACCCTTCTTGGGAAGAGGCATCTTACTGAGATCAGGAAGGATATTCAAAGCAGAAGCACAGCGCCCAGGCTCTGCCCCTTTCCATAACAAAGAAGCATATTCCACCTCCCACCCCACCTGCCCACATCAGAAGGTCCTTGGAGGCAGGCCGACTCCATCTCTTTCTGTACATGAAGACCACGCAGCTCCCTAAGCTATGCCTCTTCCTGTAATTTTGCAAAAAGAAGCCTTGCAAAGTTATTCTATCACAGGGGGAATTTTTTGACAAAACAGAGGGTGCTAACGAGCTGGATTAGAAACCAACCTCCTGGAGGAGTCCCTGGAGGAACTCAAGGACACCACATCATTTTTCCTTTCCTGACTCCTCTTCTCACAGTCTTTCCCTCCTCTCGTTACATCCCAGATCAAGCTTTGCTTCACTCTGGTTTGGTAAAGCGGAGCATGTGTCTAACAGTTTTTCATGAAATTTCCCCAAATGTCCCTTTCAAATGTTAATGGTGAGAGAAGATTGGCTGGGTTAGGGGAGTGTCGTTCACTATTTATCCCCTGTTGCTTGCAAGTTCAAATGTTCTGACAGCGGGCGGAGGAGGAGCTGAGCATGGAGGTGTTCCTAGAAGAATCTGTCCTCTGGTTGTAATTAGGAGGAGACATCGGGGGAGGTTTGCTAGACCATTTGTGAATGCTGACCAAGGACTAATGTAGTCATAGCAAACAAAGCACTCAAGTGACTTTATTTGCAACCAAGACACCTGTTTGTCTCATGCTATTCCAACAGTGACCATCTCAGTGTCTTTATAGAACAGGGTACCAGTAAAAAGAAGGAAACAGAACAGAGGATTGCACCCACTCCAGTGCCCCCACCTCTCTGCCTCCCAATAACAGACATATTTTAATTAATAATAAATAAATAATAAATAAAAGGTCAGTATTTGAACGAGCAAAAATAAAATTCAAGAACTCTGGAACTGAAATATACCTTAGAGGCAGTTATGGTCTGAATTGTATCTCCTCCAAAATTCACATATTGAAGTCCTAACCTCCAGTACCTCAGAATGTGACTGAATTTGGAAATAGGGTCTTTAAAGAGGTAATTAAGGTAAAATGAGGGCATATGGGTAGGCCCCAATCCAATCTGAGTATTGTCCTTGTAAGAGGAAGAGATTAGGATAGAGACACACACAGAGGAAAAGACCATATGAAAATACAGGGAGCAGATCGCCATCTACAGGCCAAGGATAGAAGTCTCTGAAGAAACCAACCCTGCCACAGCCTTGATCTTGGACTTCCAGCCTCTAGAACTGGAGAAAAGGAATTTCTATTGTTTAAATCTCTCAGTGTGTAGTACTTTGTTATGGCAAGCAGACAGGGATCTAAGCCTTTCACTTTACTCCTGATGAATCCGACTGCAGAATCACACGGCTTGTATCAGTGCTAAGTTCAAGCCTCAAGGGTCCTCATTCTCAGCCCACCTTTAATACCCATGGATTTGACTTACATAGGTTTCCAGAAAGGAAAGAGAAGGATGAATTAATCATGTGGATGGAATGGATGGGAAAATAATGATTCTTGATTCCATAGCTTCTTATAAAATCCTGTGACTCTTAGGTTGCCTTATTCTGAATGACTTTAGTTGTTTAGCATCCTTATTCCATTCACCTGGGAATGATGGGTTGCAGACATTCCAAAGTGACGTCAGCATGATTTTTTTATTTTGTTGTTTGGGATTCATTGAGGGTACAAAGAATTAGGTTACACTGATTGTAGTTGTTATGTAAAGTCCCTCTTGTAATTGTGTCCTGCCCCCAAGAGGTGTGCTATACACGGTGACCCTCAGCCCCCTCCATCCTCCCTTCTCCCTGCTCCCTCATTCCCCTATCCCCCACCTTGTATTAGCTCATCTACTGTCTTCATATTAGAATTGAGCACATTGGATTCTTGCTTCTCCATTCTTGTGATGCTTTACTAAGAATGTGTTCTAACACTATACAGCACGATTTTTAAGTTTGTGAAATCAAGTTGGACTAATGGCCCTAAACTTAACCAAGATGGTCTTACTCTTTCTTTTGGTGTTTACACCTCTGATTCATTAATTCTTTTCCAGAGCCTCCTTTGATGAGAGCAATCTGGGACAGTTGGGAAATTCATGAGAGGCGTGTGTGTGTGTGTGTGTGTGTGTGTGTGTGTGTGTGTGTGTGTGTGTGTATTAAATATTTATAATTAAAGTTTTGATTTTAGTTTCTGGGGTTTTTTAATTTGTTTTGTTTTTGAGCACATGTTCTTTCTAGAGGATTTTTATTTTCTCTTCTTTTTTCTTTTTCAAGCCCTCAGCCTCAGAATGTCAAACTAGTTCTCACTCAATCCTCTGTTAGTCGCAGATGACAAGTTCTTTCTTAAAAACACAGCTCTGTTAGTTCTAGGAAGCCTTAAGACCCATTGTTTTGTGGTTTTCCTGTCCCTGCTACAATCTCATTGTTGTCATAGCTCAAGGTGTCCTAAATCTCTGATTTCCCTCCTTGAGTGGTTGTCTTCCATTTATTTTACTTAGAGATAAGTCCAAGCTTTTGAATCTAAATGAGGCATGGCTAATTGAGCTTAGCAGTTGGGAAGTACTTATTTGTAGATAATCCTGATGTCACAAAGGAAGAGGAAAATGCCTAGAGACTATTTTAGCCATTTCCAGAAAAATCCATCATGTTCTCCACAACTCTATGGATGAAATTCAGGCTTCTCCACTTTGTTTCCATGGATTCATGGAATTGACACAGTGTCAGGTGTTGTGCTATGAACCTGGTAGTTTGTGACCTAAGCTCTGCCTATCAGATACCAACTTATGCAATAGAAAACATCTGTCCAGTCTGCACATACTATCTGTGATGATTCTGCTTGTGAATGCCACAAACCACAACTCTGGTAGCTGTGAAAATGGTGCTTTACGTCACTCTTAGTAAATGAGGAAAAACTAAAACAGGCTTGATTCATAAGGACTAGTAACACAAAGGTAGTGCTCACTTAAAAACAGAATTCAGAACAAAACATTCTGATCAAGGCTTTTGTGTTGGCACCATGAAATAGGTTGACTGCCAAGAAGGATGCATTATGGAACCAAATACTAGGTTTAATTGGTGGGTTCTTTATTGTTTTTCGTTTTAAACAAATCTTTAGAGCATGCTGTAAGTCTGACTCCTGAAAATTTTTCTCAGTTATGTGGTTACCAGCAGGTGATATTATTAATTTTAAATAATAACATTAAGCCTTTCAAATTAGCTATTACGAATAATGAACAAATGTATTTTTTCTTCAATTAGGAATAGTGACTCTTCATCCTGAATTTTGTTTACACTACCTATACCCAGACACAAAACGGTCTCCTTTTCCTAATTCTTTATTAATCCATGGCTTCTTGCCCAGTAAGGTGAGGTTATAAATTAAAGGAATAAAATGCCTTCTTCGGGTCTTATTAATAACAGGCCCTGAGGGAAAGACAGGCAAAATTCTTGTTGCTTCTATTTGCAACCACTAAACCACTTTTAAAGAACTTTCTTAAATGCATGGCTCAACCTTTTGGAACTCTGGAGAGCATTCAGGGAAAGAGAGCACAAGTGATAAATAATTTGGAAATGAAGATCAAAAAGAAAGCATTAGGAGAACCGGGAATGTTTAGTCTAGAGAAAAGGAGAATAAGTAGAGACATACTTTTCCTAACTGTCATAAATAGGACGAAAGCAATTCTTCTTTTTCACCAAAGGGAAAGAAATAAGAACAAGTAAATGTAGGCAGAAGCAAGAGATTTGACTTTAATGAAAATAATTTCTTGGTTTTTTTAAAATAATGGAATGCTTAGCATTATCCTAGAATAACTCCAGAAAGCTGTTCCACAGTTCAGTCTGGAGATTAAGAATGTAGCAGTATCCATTAAGGGGAGCAGAGAATTAACATTACCCACATAATACAGAGTCAGGAATACTTTCCATTGGTAATTAAAGTGGTGATGATGTTCTACTTTTAACAGGGATTTAGCACTCATCACACATGGGTCAAATGCCTTTCCTCATCATGCAGTGCAGCATTGATGATCGCTAACACAGCGTGTTCCCTACATGGGCACTGTTCTAAGTCCTTTGTACATACGTTAACCCTTACAACAGCCATATGAAGTAGAAGATATTCTTCCCCTCTTTTGTAAATGTGGAAACCAAGGCCCAAAATAAAAAAGCTGAATTATTTCTCCAAAATCACACGTAAGTTACAAATAAATGAACTAGGATTTGACCCCATGTCCTTGAGAAGCCAACACCAAGATAAGATTAGACATGCAAGGGATTCCTTGGGAGCAATAACTACAGAGGAAAAAGGAGGCAGAAATAGAAGGAATGGGCAGAGAGGCTTCAGACTGAGATGCAGGTGTGAAATCTGAGAAAGGAGAGAGGGAAGGAAGGGTGAGGAGAGCTTCCGACACTGGACAGATTTGAGGACATCTTGGCCAAGACAGTGAGTGGGAAGGTCACTGGGTGGAGGAAACTGGCCTGGAGCGTGGACCCTGGTTTACTGTGCCCATGTTGCTAAGTCACTGGCTGGAAGAGGTCTAGAAGGGTGACCTGCCATGAATGTGTGGGGTATCCAAAGCAGCAACTGGGAGCTCTGCCCCTGTAGTAAGTTCTTTTGGTTGTAGCCGTCATTGTTTGGCAGGCTCGGACTGTATTTGAACCCACCAGCTCAGGTGTATGTGGCTGGCACCTTAGCCGCTTGAGCCACAGGCTCCGAGCCTGTAGTAAGTTCTTTTGAAGGGAGATCGGAGTGGAGCAACATAGAACCTGAGATAGCTGGCATGCTGTTAATTGTTCTGTTAGGTGTTTTATGTGGGCCTTGTACTTTATGTTAAGCAGGCAAAGGCCAGGTTCAAACCCACCACCCCTGGTGTGCAGGGCCAGTGCTCTAACCACTGACATACAGGTGTCCAGCCAAGGCCTCAACTTTAAATAAGAGTGTGCAGTGAAAGATGTAACCTTGCCATAATGAAAGGCTTAGGTAGTAAAGGGACATATCATTGCAAAGCTCTAGGGGGCTCCATACACATAGGGTACATTGTTAGCAGTGTCCCTGAAGTCCAGCAAAGTCATGAGTGGTAGCAAAGAGCTGGATTGTTATCCTCCAATCCAAACATACTTGTAAGTTTTGCTCTGGGACACCTTCATGGCATAAACTCTCACAAAACTTTTCAACCAACATCTAAATATTTATTCAGCACTTACTAAATACAAGGCACTATCTTAAGTGCAATGGGAAATATTGTACTAAAATCTGAAAGCCCCAACCCTCCCGTTCAGTGGTTTACCCAGTAAGGAAGATGTCATTTGAGGATGAGAAAAAACGGTCGCATGAGGCACAGATATGGTGCTGCAGAATTTTAGGGAGGGGAGGACGTAGTTCCTGTTGGAAAGATTAAGATTTAATGAAGATAAAGAGCAATGTTATAGCTTCCTCAAATGCAAATACGGTACCTTGGAGGAATTTAATGTTTATTGCAATAGGAGGAAGAAATATAAGCCTGACACAGAAATAGGAAGCCAAAGAACATCATGATTCTCATAAGATACAAGAAATCTCTTTTAAAAACCTAGTTCTCAAAGGAGCTAGAAATCTATTAATCTGTTCTATCATAAGAAAAAAAACAGAGATTTACCTTTGCTCTCTATTCATTTTCCAAGGCTATTATAACAAAGTGCCACAGACGGGGTGGCTTACAACAACAGAAACTTGTCTCACAGTCCTGGAGGCTGGAAGTCCAAGATCAAGGTGTGGGCAGGGCTGTGCTCCCTGCAGCGCCTATAGGGAAGGTCCCGTCTTTGCCTCTCCCAGTCTATAGCATTTCTAGGCTTGTAGATGTATCACTCCAATCTTTGCCTCCATCTTTACGTGTGTTCCTCTTGTACGTCTGTATCCTCCCAGGACCGTGTTCTGTGTCTGTCGTTTTAGACAGCTGTCAGACTGGATTAAGACCCCACCTTAATCCAATGTAATTTGTCATAATTAATTCCAGCTGTAATGCCCTGTTTCTAAACAAAGTCCCATTCTACGGGACTGGGACTTGTAATTTCCACATATTTTTAGGGGGTGCACAATTGGACCCATAAAATTATCCTATTAATTCAACCTTGCTACCATTCTTTGCTGTCTTCTGAAATTTGATGTTACAGGTGCAGGAATGTGCTCCTCAGATTCCCAAGGTACTGAGATCCATGCAATGAAGATAAGCTTAAAGCTCTAGGAACTTACATCGCTAAAGTAGAATACATGTCTATACATTAAAATATAATACTGAGACCTCTGAATAAAGGCCTGGGAGAATAAATAAAAATATCGTTCAGGTATTTGACAAAAACAGACATCTTCCTCACTGTTTCTTGGTCTTCCCGAATCAGTATAGCCTCACCGTCAAACAAGCCGTGAAAGATTCCTATTCATTCGGAGCTTATTCTTCATGGAGACATTTCCAAGGGAAGAGTTGAAGTGTTAATTCTGGGCTCAGGCTCTTTCAGGTCACAAGCATCTATCTCTTCTTCATGAGAAACAGAGACAACAAAACACCTGTCGCTATCCTAGGCAGATGGAGGAGAGATACTGGGATAGTGTCTACACGCACCTATGGCCAAGCCACTGAACCATAAAATATGGAGTTACCTATCTTAGGCAGACTGTGTTTTACAAATATTTCCACAGAAAAACATATCCCATCTCACATGCTTTACTTATAATGTGATATCAACACTCCTCCACTGAAAGCAGGGGCTCTAAATCCAGGGGTCTAAATCTCTCTAGAATATGGACAAGGTTTAGTGACTGACTGATGGCTCATAAACAGAATGCCCTGGAAGCAAAACTAAGTGGCTTCCAAGACAAGGTTGTAGAAGTTCCTCCCTTGGTTCCCTCCCCCTTCCTTTTGTTATTCCCTCCCAGTGCACCCTGAGTAAAGGCCACACACGGGTATTGTCTGAACAGGCAACACCAGCTGGATTCTTGGCTAACAGATGGAATCCACCTCCAGATAAGGGGATTAATGGATCTTTAAACATGGACAAGAACTTAGAGGGTACCTAATTAACCCCTTTATTTTACCAGCCTTCAGAATGAAGTTATTTGCCCAAGACGAGGAGTTTGAGGCAGTCCTCAATTTTGTACCTATCTAGTCCCCCTCATCCCATGCATTGGTCTTTGGGAAATTGGTGGAGACAAACACCTTGAGTTAAACAAACACCTAACTTTGGAGTTCAGATTGTAATATTGAGAACAGGGAGGTTTGAGGGGAGGCGGAAGGTTAGTGAGAGCTCAGAGATGGGAAGGGAAACTTGCCAACATGACTGCTTAACATTTGTTTTTGTAGTTGTTTCTAACCTTTCCCATTCACCTTGACCTCCTCCTAATTATGCTTCAAGAAAGTGGTACATTTCATATTCACTGTACCCAAACCGCAGAAAAAATGTGCAACTTCCTGTCCATCCTTTGGTGTCATACCCTACCTTTCCTTTTCTGTGTTATTTGGATCATATTGGATCCAAATCTTGCGCTTCTTTTTCTGGTGGAATGGTGATCTTTAAAGTACCCTATCAATATGTCAGAAGTTGTTTAATAATTATTCTAAAAATGCGATGCATGTTATTGACTGTTTCTTGTTGAGGGCTTCTGTGTTTCCTTAGATAATTGAATTTAAATTTAATCATTTGCTAAACCTAGAGCTATTTCATATCAACAACAAAAATTACCTTCAGACATTTTCCAAGGCAAGTGAGGGTCTGGGTTGTAGAAAATCATGCTTCCCCCTTTATGCTAGATTAAGCTCTTTAAAAACTTTAGCAAGTTTTAGACTCTTGTTTCTTCTTATTGAAGAGCTGCCGCAAACACTAAGTAGGAGAAATACTTTCAGAAGCTATAAAGTTGTGAATATGAGTATTGAAGATCATTGCTCTATAATTTTAGGAATTTCAGGCAACAAGTTGTAACACACTTATTCTGATTGTATATTTTTACTGCAGAAGTGAAAAGATGTGTTTTGGAACCCCAGTGTCAAGCTTGGACCTCCCCTAGGTTTGACAGCCCCTGCCCTCACCTGGGTAGTGTAATCAACTGTGTTACTGAGGGCTGTCCCCACGTCTGTAAGTGGCTGACAGCAGGACTAGGTCACTCCCTTCAAGCATCCTAATGTGCTTTACCATCTCTCATCTTAAAACAAAACATACAAACATGAATCCCCTCCCTTGACCTACAACTTCTAGCTGCTGTCTCATTGCTCTTCTTCCTTTTCTAGAAAAATTCTCCACAGGGCCATTTATGGTCTTTGGGTCTCTTCCTTACTCACCATGATAGGGTTTTGGTCCCTGGACTCTTTCTAAGACATTCTTGTCCTTGTCCCAAATAAATGCCATGTTGTCAAGTCCAAGTACCCTCTCCAATACCTCCTCTTACCCAGCCCCTCAGTATCTCCCAGCACACTGCACCATTTTTTTCTTTTCATTGAAACCTCCCATTTCTTTTCCTCTATATTTAGCTGGGTTTGCTCATACCTCTCTGGCAGTTTTTATATTCCTTCTCTGCTAGAGTCTTCTCTTCGCCTTAACTTTTAGTATGTTGGATCCCCCAGGACATGGTTCTAGGCCAACTTATCTGCCTACATTGTCTCCCCAGAGAAATAATCTTGTCCTAAGGTTTGAAAGCTCATTGATATGCCAGGGACTCTCAGACTCTCCTTTTCATCCCTGACCTGTCTCCTGTGCTCCGGACTTGGACCTTCTATTCAGCATCTCCATTTGGCTGACCAGCAGTATCCCAAGTACAAAATTAATTTTCTCCTGCCTTTCCTCCTGTGCCTCCCCCAGTCCTTTTAATCTTAGGTAACAGAATCCACAACTCATCTAGGAACTGAAGTCTTGATTTCTCTTTTCTTATCCATCAGTGATGGATGGCGCTATCTTCCAAACTTATTTCAAATCCATGTACTTCACCCATCTCCACTTCTGTCATGCTAATCTAAACCACCGTTGTCACTTACTTGGATGACCATGATTGCATCTGCAGATCTCCATGCTGCCATCCCACCACCCCACAGGCCACTCCCACACGGCAGCCAGAGGGAGGCCTTAAAAATATAAATCAGATCATATCATTCCAATGTTTGAAACCGGCCAGGTTCTTCCTTCCCAAAGGTACTTAGAATCAAAGGTACCGCTTTCCCCCAATTTACAAGACTCAAGGTGAGTAGGCCTCTTGTTGAACTCCATTTCACCCTGTACCATTTCCTTCCTCTCTCCCTACATCCAGCCATTTGGTGTCTCTTTGGTTCTCTCATATGCTATGATGCTTGTCACCTTGGAGTCCTGGCATTCCCTTGTCCCTTTGCATGGCTGGTTTCTTATCAGGTCTTAGTTTATGTGCTACCACTAGGCCCTTAGAGAAAACAGCCCTGATGACTCTTTCAGAGGACATTCCTCCTCTATCACCATGCCCTGTTTATTCCCATTAAAGCTCTTACTATTGACTGTAATTATGGGCTTATCTGATTTCTCAGTTATTGTCATTCAGCTTCCAAGACATTGAGAGCTCAGTAAGAGCAGGGACTTGCTCATAGCTGCATCACTGCTGCCTAGAACAGTACCTGTCCACAATAAATGTTTAATAAACATTTGTTGAATGAATGAATCAGCTATTAGGTGATTCAAGCCATTTGTTTTTCCTTGACTTCCTGAAAATCGGCTCCTTGGTAAAGCATCTAACCATTAGCATTAGTGCAAGAAACATGTTTCGTTTTCAATTTAAACACGTGTTCCAAAAGGATATAGAATTTTAACAGATTAAAGGGAGATCTTTGCTTTTAAATCTTGCCATTAAGCAGTATATACCTTAATGATGGCAAATAATCAAAGACTAAATTAATTAATGATGGCAAAGGTTAAACTAATTAATGATGGCAAATAATCAAAGACTTTCACTAACAAACTGTAACTCTATTTTTCCATCCCATTTGTGAATTTTATATCTCAATTTAGAATGTAGTCATAACTATGGAATCTGTTATTTGGGTGTCATTTCCAGTTATTGAAATTCTAGAAATACTGCAACATGAATATTTTTGTTTATTTCATTGGTCCCAAGACTATGTGAATTAAGAACTTTTCTTCCCCTGAAGAATTAAGAAAATAAAGATGCTGATACAGAATTCATTGCAACAATGTCTTGGGATATGAAACTGTATCTTTAAAACACTGATGTAATGCTATGAGCTCATAATATAAATGGATACTAAATCATCTGTACTTTGTGGCACATTATATCTTTTACAATAGTATTTTATAATTCTAAGGAAAAAAGCAAAACAAAGTGGCAACTTACAGGTGTGTTGCTTCAAACATACAAGTCAGCAGTCCTAAATCCTGACTAGAGAAAATGCCTGCAAAATCTGAATGGTCAGGTTAAGATGCCACAGTTACTAAAAAAGTAAATTTAGAAGTCAATTTCAAAGGAGAAACAAAAGACAAAATTTTCTGTAACACACATTCCTATTTCAGAATAGAGCATGGGCATTCTTCATTATTTTTTTTTAATTGAAAACAAAGGATCTAAAATAAATATATTGTGAAAATTCAAATACAAATACGTTTAAGACCTTTTGAAAGATAGCACATTTAACACCCTAGAAAATAGAAAAGAAATGTCTCCAAAATGTCTTTTAAAAAAGGACAAGTTAAATATTAACCTTTGCTGATCAAGATTAAAAAAAATCCAATGTAAAATTTTCTTTTACTGGAAGATAAGAAGGAAAAGAGAAAAAAGAACAAGAGAGAAGACAGTTGTTTAAGAGGTGCCATGGCTAAACTAGATTAAGTGCTAAAACTCAATCTCTTGAGCTGTGCAATTAAGAAAATAATAGCCAGTGTTTACTAACCATTTCCTTTGAGGGTCCATGCCTTACAACCTGCTTCAGCCATGAAAGCATGATTAGGACTGAGGGGCAATCAGGGCTCATGGAGAGCCAAGCTCAGTGTGGATTGGAGAAGCTGGGGCCTGCTTCCTGGGAGGGAAGGTCTTGTTGGACATAGGTCTTGTTGGACATATACAGATTTTGGGAGAGAAAGATGGTACACAGGGAGGGAAGAGTGGAAAGGAAGACATATACAAAACAAACAGAAGCCAGGGAAACGAAACTAGACTTCCCCACCTCTGGGGAAAAGGGTTTAAATGGGTACATTGATTGAAACAGGGAACATTTTAGAATATCATAGAAAAATGGTGGGCTTTGAACCGTGGCTGCAGCATGGGGAAGCAGTAAGAGGCTACTGGGAAGTTCAAGCAAGGGCGATACCAAGGGGGTGACGTTTTAGAAGGGAAGTGCTCTTTGGAGTCAGGCTGGCTACAAGGAAGTAAGCTTGAAGTTGTTCCTTGATGAAATTTTTTGCAATAAGGATATAGATGTAATATATTAAATAGCTGCACTCTGATGGTAGCAGTTATAGTAGAGATAAAGGAATAATTCTAAGAGTCAGTTTAAAGGGAGGAGAAACAGACATTTATTGCTATCATGAGCTCCTTACATAAAATACATGCAGTATTTTACCTAATTCTCATAACGGTCCCTCCAAATATAACATTCCAATTTAGATATAACTGAGTCTCAGTGACTTACTCAATAAACCACTCGAGGTCAGACAGTGGAACCAGGTTAAGAAGCATCATAGTTAGAGATTGAGTGAGTTATAGAGTGTTTTCATTTTATTTTGTAAAGTCATATTTCTGTTTTTATTTTTGTTTTTACCTCTTAGGTCTGGGAGCATAACCAAGGTTTGCATGTATTTGTATAACAAAGACTAGTACTGAGTACGTAACACCCAAAGCAAATTGTGATGGCCAGTTTTGTTTTAGTTTTCATTTTTCATCCTTCAAACTAGGTATGTGGTTTTATGAAAGGAAAAGATAAGTTCTGATAATAAACAACACTCTAATAAAGACTAATAATGAACAATTATCAGCTCTTTAAAGCAGGAGCCTCAGTGCTCCTTTGGGCAGCTGTGACCCTGGGCTGGGGAGTAAACGCAAACCAGAAGTCTCAGGAGCAGAAGGAGGCCAGCCTGTGTCTGGTCTAAGCGACTTCCCTAAGTGCTGAGTACAACCAGGGTAACCCACTTGGGTAAATTAAAAGCAGCAGAGAATAAACTCGCAACACCAGGCTTCGAGAGTAAAGATGGGCTGAGAGTTGAAAATACAGCCCAAGTTTCAAATTCAGACTTTTAAAACTGGTACACTCACCTTCTAAAGAAAAACAGAAGCTTGCAGTCTCCTTTCATTACCTGCCAGCGCCTTTGAGCCATGAACTTCCCCCCACTTCGGAAACTTCTCTGGAAAATTCATTTCATGCTTGTCTACTCCAGTAAAACCCTTGACTGAACTGTTACAAAACAGAAGACTTGGCTGAGGGAATTTGAGAAATCATCCAATATCATGGAGCCAGTTGGCATCCTTGAGAGGCATATGCCTCTGACCTTCGGTTTACCTGTAATCTTGGACCGTGACCTTCTCCCAGCAGAGGGGACTTTCTGATTGTTCCTGTGCCAGGTGACTGGTAAGCAGACGTAGCCCATGCATCACATTCTTGACGCACTTAGAAATGTTTCTTAGGAGATGTACTTGATAACTACCAAATCTCTTGGAAGGCCTCAACTTGTGTTCTTTCTCTTATAAGGACACATTTCTGTCACTTGCCTTATTGCTGCTAATGCTGATCTTAATTAAGCTAATGTGGTAAAACACCCCTATCTCCTCTAGTGTCTAGTTTTTTTCTTTTGAGACAGAGTCTCACTGTGTCACCCTTGGTACAGTGTCGTGGCTCACAGCTCACAGCAACCTCAAACTCTTGGGCTTAAGCAATTCTCTTGCCTCAGCCTCCCAAGTAGCTGGGATTACAGATGCCTGTCACAACACCCTGCTATTTTTAGAGACGGGGGTTTTGCTCTGGCTCAGGCTAGTCTTGAACCTGTGAGCTCAGGCAATCCTCCCACCTCAGCCTCCCAGAGGCTGATAGGATTACAGGCTTGAGCCACCGTGCCTGGCCCTCCAGTGTAGATTTTTTACCCCACTATCTTTGTATGGATTCTCAATTAGGCAGCCACCTTCCCATGTTCCACCACACTTATTTCAGGACTTAACCCCTTTTCTCAAGTTCTCACTCTCTCCCTTTCTGAAAAATGATTGGATTTCTTCTCCCCCCCAAGAAAAGGCTTGGATTTTCAACAAGAATTATTGAGTGCCCACTATGGAGCAGGAGTTGTGTTAAGTTCTTAGAACATAAGGCATCATCTCTGCCCAAGGTGGGTTTATAGCTTGGTAGAGGTAGCAACATGAGAAGACAAATAAAAATTGTCAAGCTTTGTAGACAGATTCAGTGGGCAGATGCAGAGGGCAAGGAGGAGACATCACTTCCACCCAGGAGGGCAGGAAAGGCTCCCTAACACCCCCGTGGGCTTAACCTTCTAAATTCTCTTCCCTCTGCTTATGAAATCATCTACAGCTTCCGATATTCTTCACATCTTGCATCCTATCTCAGAAGAGGTGTCTACGGTTAACCCTTCCTGGGGTTAAAAACCCATCCTGGGGTGACTCTTAAAAATAAACTTCATCTTCCAATATAAAAGTGAAATAAAAGAATTACAAAAACATCATAAACAACAACATATGAAAATTTAAGAAAGAAAAATGCCTCCCATAACCCAATGAACTTCTTAACAATTCTGCCATCATTCACTTTTAATCGCTTTTCTTTTCTTATGTGTTTTAAAATAGTTATTTTTTTATTAAATCATAACTGTGTACAATTATGGGTTACAATGTGCTGATGTGACAATGTGGAATGTTTAAATCAAACTGATTAACATAAATAGTTATAACCAGAACCAGTTCTGTTCATTGCCCTTCCTCTACCCAGCGGTTCTCAACCTATGGGTCGCGACCCACAGGAACTGTATTAAAGGCCGCGTCATTAGGAAGGTTGAGAACCACTGCCTACTCCCTCCTTCGGGTCCTGACTGCTTCCAGTTCTGTATCTTGGCTGTGTCTCCCATTGAGAGTGCCTTTTACATTCCCACTCACTTAAATCTTACTCATCCTGAAACAAAGGTAGCCAGACCATCTCCTTGCCTTGATGCATTGTTTCTATCAGTAACCTGAGTAACCTGGGAAGGAGGCCATTCTGCTTTCCCTATTAATTTTTTCCTTCTCCTGGCTGCTTTCCTCCTTTGAGTTCCTTAGCTCCTCTCTCTTTTTTATTCTTTTTTTTTTTTTTGAGGTAGTATCTCACTTTGTTTCCCAAGCTGAAGTGCCATGGCATCAGCCCAACTCACGGCAACCTCAAGTTCCTGGGTTCAAGTGATCCTCCCACCCCGGCCTCCTGAGTAGCTGGGACTACAGGTTCCTGCTTCCACACTCAGCTAATTTTTTCCATTTTTAGTAGAAACAGCATCTTTCTCTGCCTCAGTCTAGTCCTGAACTCCTGAGCCTCCCAGAGTACTAGGATCACAGGCGTGAGCCTCTGTGCCTGGCTAGTTGTCCATCTTTAAATTTTGTTTTTCTTCTTTGATAATTCTTTCTACTTTCATCTTTTTTCTTATCTTAGTTTCTCCTTCTCAGCCCACACTTGAAAGACTAGTGATTTCCACGGCCTACCCACTACTAACCTCTCTCCACTCACTAAAAACTCTCCTTGGGCCTTTCCATAGCTTTTTTATCCACTGTGCCCTTCTAGAAGTGGCCCAGACTTCTTGCTGGAATTTCAGCCTCCTTTGCAACTCACCGCTGGCTATGCCTACCCTAGACACATCCAACTCAATACTTACAAACTAGACTCATCTCCATATTCCTCAGCTTGGTCAAAAGCATCACCATCCACCCAGTCAACCACATCCGAAAAATTGACACCATCTTCATATTCCTTTTTCTTCCTTATCCCGTAAATTCTCTCTGCAAAATGTACCTCAAATCCATCGCTCATTCTCACTGCCACTTTATAGAACAAGATCCTGATTATTTCTTACCTGTCCTATCAGGTAGACTACTAATAAAAGGGCCTGCATTCTTTTTCTTTTTAATGCTTTTTCTTCCATGCCATTTCACAAATTACTTCTCTACAACACTGAGAATGTTTTTAAATATCACTTTCTCAAGTGACAATGGTTACCACTTTTCACTGCCTGCATGCCAATTCAAATTTCTCCCAGGCACTCAGGCTGTAAGTAATTTGCCCCCAATCTATTCTTCCCACCTCATTTCTTTCCTGTGCATTCCCCATCTACCCCCTGAAGTAGCCACATGCAGTTACTGGAGGCTGCCCTAACATGCCATGAATTCTGATACCTCTTTGGATCCACTGTGTTTTTTCTCTCTGCCAAGAAATGCCTCGTGCATTTGCTGAACTCATACTCATTCTTCCAACTCCATACTCACTCATTCCAAAATGCCACCTTCTTTGTGACACTTCCCCAGACCTTACTTTCTCCCGTCCCTTGGGAACCCAGTCACTGGCTTCTGTATGTTCTCAGACCAGAGTAATTCTCAAACCGGGCTGCATATCAGAATCAATGGAGAAGTTGAAACATACATGATGCCTAGGCCTCACCTCTCACCCCTTACTTCAGACCTCGGAGGATAAGCCTGGAGCATCAGTCATCTTAAGTGTCTAGTGGTATTAAATGTATCCACAATATGCATCCATTTCTAGCAGTCTTTTCATCCTGCAAAACTGAAACTCTGTGCCCATTAAAAAGTTCTCATTTCTCCCTCACCCCAGTCTCACCACATACATAGCGTTTGACTACTGTAACTATCTCATATAAGTGGAATCACACAGTATTCGTCCTTTCTGGCTGACTTATTTCACTTAGCATAACAACCTAAAGTGTTGTAGGAACACCTTAGGACATCGGAATTTACTTCCTTTTTAAGAATGAATAATATTCCATTGTATGTATAATACTACATTTCGTTTACTTATTCACCCATCAGTGGACACTGAGGCTGCTTCCATGTTTTAGTTATTGTAAATAACACTGCTATAAACATACATGTTCAAATATCTCTTTGAGAACCTGCTTAGTTCTTTTGGATATATATCCAGAAGTGGTATTGCCGGGTCATCCTGTAATTCTCTGTCTAAGTTTTTGAGGAAACACCACACTATTCTCCATAGCAGCTGTACTGTTCTACGTTGCCGCTAACATTTGATGGGTGTCCTCTTTTCTTCATATCCTCACCAAGGCTTGCTGTTTTTCTGCGGTTTTTCTGATAGCAGACAGTTAATGTGTGTGAGGCATTATTAAATGGTTAAATCTGATTTTAAGTGCTTAGAATTAGCCAAGTTCAAATCTTGTTTCACGGCTCACTGTCATCACTGTCACTACCATCACTATCCTGCCCATGCACCTTCTTTTAAATGAATTTTAATAATATAACACATACTTGTGACCCCACCCCCTGGTTTAAAAACCAGGACATTATAAGTAGCTTACTACCTACGTGATCCTCATCTAATGCACCCATTTGTCTACACTAAAGGTGACAACCACCCTGAATTTTTTGTCTTTGTTTAACATTTTTTAATTATGTATATGCAAATATATGTATACCTACACCATGTATTATTTACTTTTGCTTGTTTTTGAACTTTATGAAAGAAAAGTATTTCTACATGCTTTGCATTTTCCCAAACTCCAGGCGATTCTCCTGCACGGCCAGAGGAGAGCTACTGTTGGGGCACTTTCTCCATGGCCTCTGTGCCAGCAGCCTTCTTGGGTCACCTCTGCGAACCACTGACTGACTGGTCTTCCTTTGGCTCTGACTTGGAAATCCCACCTTTTTCTGGCCTTTGGATAGGTTTTGTGGAGGTGGTTTCCCAGCCCCTGCTCTCTGATGCGTTCAACCAGGATATCCTATTCTCATCTACCAGTGGATCTTAAATCACTCAACTAAGCCCTTTCCCTAACCTTGAGCTTTGGATCTTCCTTCTTCTATCCTGTCTCTTTTTCAGCATGATCTGTTGTCCCTGCCTCACCTAATAGTATTTTTTGTTTTGTTTTGTTTTGATAAAGTCTTCCTATGTCACCCTCAGTAGAGTGCAGTGGCATCACAGCTCACAGCAACTCTTGGGCTTAAATGATTCTCTTGCCTCAGCCTCCCAAGTAGCTGGGACTACAGGCACCCCCCACAATGTCTCCCTATTTGTTGTTTCAGTTGTCATTGTTGTTTGGCAGGCCTGAGCCAGGTTCAAACCCACCAGCTCTGGTGTATGTGGCTGGCACCCTAGTTGCTGAGCTACAGGCACTGAGCCAGTATTCGTTCTTAATAACGGCAAAGGAGAACTAGTGAAGTTGGCAAGTCTACAAAGCCTATATATATGAAAAACTATGTGTGTGGGGGGGAACAAAACAAAACAAAATTTCCCCAGTGTCTTTAGTCTCTGTTGACTAGGAAGGCAGAACTGGGTTTTAGTGAAACCACAACATGTAGAAATGGGAACTTAGTTAATGGGGTCTCTGACCATGTCCCAGAAAAACTACGTTCTTTGAGAAGATCAAAGAAGACGATGGATAAAATAATCTGCTATTGTCACATCTTGGGGACAGGCTCACTGGAAGACATTTGGGGTCTTCCTCCAATTGTTCCTTGGCTGTCACATTAAAAATTCCCCGAGTCAGGTCTATGTCCCACTAAATCCGACTATCAACAGACACACAGACAAGACTAAATGAGTTGAAATAAATCGTTTTCTAAGTCTCCACCTTGAGGCCCAAAGATGAAGTCTGATGAACAAATGAAAAAGGAAGTATGATATTTATAAAGGAAAAATCCCTAGTACTAGCAATGAATTGTTTTTTAATGATTCCAGTGAAAAGTATTATAGCATCTTAGCATTTGCCTCATAAAATCAAAAAGTTTCTCATTTGAGAACTGAAAGTTTGCTATTTCTGGGGTGGACTGGAAATCAGAGAGGTAATAAAACTGTCTTCTTGGAGATTCAAATGTATTAAATGGCATTTAAATATCATTTGTAAGGATTTTAAAATTCTTTCCTGCCCTCTAATCCTACAGAGCTGATCCTCAGGGATCCTCAGTAAGAAGCATTTGTGTGTTTCATGAGTCGGGGGCGCCCAGAGTTCCCCGTTTCTCCTTTGCACATGTGCCCTGTGCTGTACATATCCCCCACCTAGCTGGCCTGTCCACGGCTTAAAAACCCTGGCTTTTAAGGGTTTTGCCGTTTTCTTTTTCTTTTAAATCACAATCTGAATGTTGAATCCAAAGCTCGAACAAACATGATGTCATGGAAAAGGCACAGCAGGGCAGTTTGAGGAGATTAGATTTCTTTAAATTACAAAAACAGTGAGCGACGGAGGCCTTTAAAGTCAACGTTTAATAATCTGAGTCACGCTCATGTTCTTGCTCCTTGACTTAGAAAAGCAATACCGTAAGAGTTGACCTCAACCCCCCCCCCCCAGCAATGCATGACACGGTTGGAGAGGCAGCGCATGCGGAAGGCCCCTTCTGCCCTGCGGACCCACTCCAAGGCTGGAGGTGCTGGGGCTCTGGAGACTAAACTGTGCCCTCTTCATTTGCAGAAAAGTGTTTAAATGAGGACAGCTTATCAAATAATATTTTTATTTAATAATTCGAGGTTCACTGTTATGAACAAAAAATAATGAGGATAGGTGAATAGATCTACCTCCAAAACTGACTCTTGAATATTTGTTCAGTTTATACAGTAGTTCTCAAAATGGGGTCCCAGGACCAGCAGTATTAGCCTCACTTGGGAGGTTATCAGAGATGCCCATTCTCAGGCCCTGCCCCTGACTTGCTGAATAAGAAAGTTCAGGGATGGGGCCCCGAAACAGGTGCTGTAACATGCCCTCCAGATGATTCTGATTCTAAAACAGGCTTGACTTCGAGGACTGCTGGGTTCATACAATTCAGTACATGAACAACAAGGAGGGATCCGGATAAAAGCCAACCACAGGCATTGCTCTCTAATGGGACAGATAGATCAATAAGATCTCATATGCCTAGCATTGACCCATATTCCTAGCATTTTTCACATGCATTTCAGAGAGAATGATATGGAGATGAACTAGTTGTATGTGTGTGTGTGTGTGTGTGTTTTTCAGCCGAGCCCCATGGATGGTTAAAAGGCATAAAAATCAATGGAGTGTCCCCTAAAGGTAAAATAATAAACCCATTTAGATTATCTTTCTGTTCTTTACAACAAGAAATGTAATGTATTTAATTTTCTGTCTTTTTTGGTTAGCTATGAGAAGCATAAGACAAAGCCAGGAAAAAAACAACTGAATTTTCTGTTATGGTTAATTAAACAAGAGACATCAGATTCCACAGAGGAGCTTATTTTCATGAAGGGCAAAGAACTTCACCCCCTCCTTAGTCTGAAATGGGTGTCCAATAAATGTTAATTGAAATTAAGGCAAAAGGTGAGTAAGGGCAAAGGAAAAAAGTAAACAGAAAAAAATATATACAGAAAAATAGCCCAGGGAAAAATATAAACGTAAGAGACAGAGAAAAGGATAGAAACATATGGAGATGAAGGGGACACCCAGGGGCTCATCGAAGAAAATGACAGAGGTAAAAAGCAAAGAGGTTATACCTTGAGATGCCAAGAATTAAATCGATTTGCAAGTGATAGGAGCAAGTTCAAGGATCTAGCTAATGCAACATTTTCCCCTTTAAAAACTATTTATGAAAATCCTTGTCTTGAAATGCAGACCAAATGTCAAAGACTACAGAAGGAGATTCTTAGGGCCACAGAATTCTCCCTAAAGGACGGACTTTTTGTCAAATCGAGACGTTTAGTTTTGTAATGAGTTGCTGTCCCAGCATGCTCACACCAAGGAGGGTGGGTAGCTATGAAGAATGGAGCAGAGAAGGAGAAGGGAGATTTGGGTTCTTTTAAAACATTCCCTTTTGCAGCTCAGCACCCGTAGCACAGTGGTTACAGCACCAGCCACATGCACATAGGCTGGTGAGTTCGAGCCCTGCCTGGACCTGCTAAAGAACAATGACAACTGCAACAGCAACAACAACAACAAAAATAGTTGGGCATTGTGGTAGATGCCTGTAGTCCCAGCTACCTGAGAGGCTGAGGCAAGAGTTTGAGGTTGCTGTGAGCTGTGATGTCACAGCACTCTACCAAGGGCAACATAGTGAAACTCTGTCTCAAAAAAAAAAAAAATTCCCTTTTGCTAAGAATATTTCCCAGGGTTTCAACTGCACCTGTTTCCCAAATATGTAACCATGGGAAACATGGTTCAGTGGACCAAGGTCTGTGAATTCTCACCTTGAACCACAATTCACTGGAAACCTCTCAACCAGTCATTACCCTATGTCATGCTTGGTTTCATCTCAGAAATGGGAACATATTCTAATATTACAGTGCAGAATAGCTAAGAATAGTTGTCCTTAGAATACAATTGGTTAGCAATCACTTTTTTAAAACTACCAATAATGCTTTATAGCACTAACTTACTGGTTCAACAGTGGTTGTAGGAAGAGTTGGCCTAAGGAAAAAATATGGTCTGAAATAAATGTTGGCATCTACCCACTCCCATGGAAGACCCTCCTGTTCAAGAAAAGACATCAGAAAGCATCCACAACCTCAACACACAAAAAGAGGTCTGGCAGACACATCCTAAAAGGCGCAGGACTCATTCATTTTCAGGCAGAGGCAGTTTTTCCAGTTAATACTTCCATTCAGGAAAACACCAGCTTCACTGGAGGCTGGACACGCACTTTCTCATCTCAGGAAATCAACAAGAGAGAACAATGAAGAGAAACAATCCACACTTCTATTCTTGCTTTCTGAGCTCTGTCCAATGTTTTTATCTATCGGTAGGGCGAAACCTCCAATAATGTGTGCTTGTAGCATTTTCTATTAATGAAATTTTTACACCATTTTTAAAAAATCAGAAGAAGAGGCAAGACTTCGATCGTGTAGCTGCCAAGATGTGATTACACAGTGATGGTCTTGGGTCAAGATGGAGACAGTGCTTCTGTGCTGACTTCTGACAAGTACTCAAAGGTGTGGTATTCTGGAGCAAAGAGAAAGAGAATATAGGTTTAGTCCATTAATCGTGCCCCTAATCCTGGCATCTGAAGCATGTTTCCCACTTAAAGCAAATAAAAAGTTGCTTTAACCAGGACCTATCATTAGGTTACTGACATAGCATGGCTCTTGTATTGGTGAACAGATTTAGGCAGAATGCGAAAAAGAGAACAGGTAATCCAATTTTAAGTACCATTGCACACCAAGAAAAATAAAGTGGGAATGAATGTGTCTATGTAATATATCCCTTTATGAAAGCACACTTCTGTTTTTCGAGATTATATTCTTCTCTTACCTCATAAAGGTTAAAAGAACTAACATTAATTATCTACTACAAACTAAGTATTTTACAGTTATTTTCTTAAATTTTCACAGCTAAGTAGATATTATTATTCCAATTTTCAGGCAAGAAAATTGAAGCCAAGAGGATAAAAAATGTGGCCAGATAAAATCTGTGCCATCAGTAAACTGGTGGCAGGTCTGGGATTCAAATTAGTTGTGCTCAGTTCAAAACCCAGACTACTTTCTCCCATATGTTGTTGCACCATCTGTTTTGTTTGGTTTTTGTTTGTTTGGTTTTTTTCTTTTTTTGCAGTAACAGAAGAGCATCCTCTTTATTTTATTATCTGTATACTTTAGTAAGTTGGAAATCAGTGTCTTCAAATTTTCTTTTTTGACCAAAAGGAAAACAACAAGTTCAATATTAACTATGCACAGAAGAAACCATAAGCAAATAGAAAAAGTATAACAAATTAGGACCAGGATCAGCGTTGTTACCTGTTAACATTGGCAATGGGACAGTACATGCTAAGCTAAAAATTGGAATCCCGAAGTGAAGGACAGTTGATGAGTGTGTGTGTGTATATATATATATATATATATATATATATATATATTGAGATAAGAGTGTTACTTTGTCACTCTCGGTAGAGTGCTGTGGTGTCATTGCTCACAGCAATCTCAAACTCTTAGGCTCCAGTGATCCCCTTGACTCAGCCTCCCAAGTAGCTGGGAGTACAAGTGCTCACAACGCCCAGCTATTTTTTAGAGGCAGGGTCTCACTTTTGCTCAGACCAGTCTCGAACTCATGAGCTCAGGCAATTCACCAGCCTCGGCCTCCTAGAGTGCTGGGATTACAGGCGTGAGCTACTGCACCCGGCCGCACCATTTGTTAACAATACTGATTTTGACTTCTGACATGTCTTCTCTCACTGCTGGTTGTCAAAATAATTAACAAGTATACATACTCCCTCAAAAATACATATCCTTTCTTTCTGTCTCTCTCTCCACAGTGTCGTAGTAGGGTGCATGAACTCCAGAGTGAAACTACCTTATTCAAATGCTAGCCTTGGATAACCATAAGCACCTTACACTGGGTGACTGAATCATTTTCATGTTTATAAAACAATTATACTGATAGTGTCCATACCTTAAGAATGGTGTCTGGAACATTTTAAGTATTTTTCAAGTATTTTAGCCATGATTGTTATATCAACAAGGGTAAAACTTTTGAGTAATACTCATTCAGTCATGGCTGGAATAATCTGGCCAATGAAAATCACTAAGAAGGTCAAGATTAAATTTTACATCAATTTATAGACCAGTCTGCTTTATGCTCCATGCTCTGCTCCATGCTCATAGATTTTCCAACCTTACTCAGCTACTTTAATGAGTTTTATAGGTCGAAATCGTTCCCTAAATTAGAACAATTCTATACTCTGTACAAATACACGACCAATTAGGGATCACAGAGTGGGTTAGTTTTGAAATGGACTATGAGCTTTCTACTGTTACAATAACAGTACTGATTTTATACTCCCTTGTTAATAGTGGCATTATTCACAAGATCCAGAAGGTGGACGCAACCCAAGTGTCCATCAATGGGTGAATGGATAAACTAAATGTGATACACACATATGATGGAATATTATTCAACTGTAAAAAAGGAAGGAAATCCTGACATATGCTACAACATGGAGGCACCACAAGGATGTTATGCTAAGTGAAACAAGTCACAAAAGAGCAAATACTGTATGATTCTGCTTACACCC
>CAUYRH010081181.1:0-17376 GCA_963574655.1 Perodicticus potto
GGGCCGGGCTGGATTCGAACCCACCAGCTCAGGTGTATGTGGCTGGCGCCTTAGCCCATTGAGCCATAGGCGCCGAGCCTAGAACACAAATTTTTGTTGTTGTTGTTGCAGTTTGGCCGCGGCTGGGTTTGAACCTACCACCCTTGGTATATGGGGCTGGTGCCTTTACTCGCTGAGCCATAGGCACTGCCCCTAGAACACAAATTTGTGTCTGAATTACCCACTCATATAAGCATAAGACAGAAGAGTGCAGATGCTTCTAGAAACCCTTTGGTCACAAAATATAAAAATCCAATGTGTACTCTGAGGGCTTTTTTTCTTTTTTTTTTTTTTAGAGACAGAGTCTTACTTTGTCACTCTCAGTAGAGTGCCATGGCATCACAACTCACAGCAACCTCCAGCTCTTGGGCTTATGCGATTCTCTTGCCTCAGCCTCCCCAGTAGCTGGGAGTACAGGCGCCTGCCACAACTCTCGGCTACTCTGAGGACTTTTTTTTGACTCAAATTCTCCCCACTGCCACCTGTAACAGACATTTGGCTCTCCAGGAACGGTGTAGTACACAGAATAAACTGGAGTCAAGCTGGTTTTCAGTGCGGGTTCTTTATGAACCAGCTGTGTGTCCACACAGTCTACAATTGAGGCTACAATTGGCTACCTTGGAATTTGAGAGGAACAAATGAGGCAGCTAGCACACTTTTTTTTTTTTTTTTTTTGTGACAGAGCCTCAAGCTGTCATCCTGGGTAGAGTGCTGCGGCATCACAGCTCACAGCAACCTCCAACTTCTGGGCTCAAGCGATTCTCCTGCCTCTGCCTCCCAAATAGCTGGGACTACAGGCGGCCGCCACCACGCCCAGCTATTTTTTGGTTGCAGCTGTCATTGTTGTTTGGCAGGCCTGGGCTGGATTCAAACCCACCAGCCCAGGTGTATGTGGCTGGCACCCTAGACGCTTGAGCCACAGCCCCCGAGCCAGCTGGCACACTTTTAATGGATGCTCAATAAAAGCTGATTTCCTCTCCTTCCTTTACCTTTCCTTCTCTATCTTTCAGTACTTTTTTTTTTTTTTTGAGACAGAGCCTCAAGCTGTCACCCTGGATAGAGTGCTGTGGCATCACAGCTCACCAGCAACCTCCAATTCCTGGGCTCAAGCAAGTCTCCTGCCTCAGCCTCCCAAGTAGCTGGGACTACAGGTGCTCACCACAACACCTGACTATTTTTTTTGTTGTAGTTTGGCTGGGGCTGGATTTGAACTCGCCACCCTCGGTATATGGGGCTGGTGCCCTGTCCATTGAGTCACAGGCGCGGCCTGGTCTTTGGTTTTTTTACTAACCAAATAATTCACCCAAGTTGGTTTCAGTTTCAATTTTTTTCTTTTCTTTTTTTTAGACAGAGTCTCACTTTGTCACCCTTGGTAGAGTGCCGTCTCATCGTAACTCACAGCAACCTCAAACTCTTGGGCTCAAATGATTTTCTTGCCTCAGCCTCCCAACTAGCTGGGACTACAGGCACCTGCCACATTGCCTGGCTATTTTTAGAGATGGGGGTCTCACTCTTGCTCAGGCTGGCCTCGAACCTGTGCGCTCAGGGCAATCCATCCACCTCGGCCTCCCAGAGTGCTAGCATGAGCTACTGTGCCCGGCCTAATATTTTCTATTTATAAAAAAAGTAATATATCAAAAAAAAGGTAATATATCAACAAAAATTCAGTACGAAATGATAAAGCTTTTCCATAATTATTCCCTAATGTAATAATTCTTTTTTGTATGGTACAACTCAAAACAGTCTGAGGCACAATCCAACAGTACATGGTAGGTATTAATATCATGTTTTGCTTTGCTTTTTATATTTTGTGCAAACGTCACATCTTCGGGAGCATTTTGCGGTTTCTCTTGGATTGCTGTATACTTTGATGGAAAATGCTTTTCCATGAGATGGAATGGATTATCACCAGAAATAATTCTTCCTCCAGAGTTAGTCATCTGGTCAACCAGATATTTTTCTAGGATTTCTCTAATTAGGTGCATGTGAAATCACAGAAATTTTAAGTTTTTATTGGTCATCAGTTTACAAAGTACATAAGTTGTTATGAACTGATAGCATATGGGAAAAAAACCTTTTTGTACCACTTTAATGTTTTCTGTATAGTATTTATAGAAGTTAAGATCCTATTAGTCTTTTTTTTTGAGATGGAGTCTCACTTTGTCACCCTTAGTAGAGTGCTGTGGTGTGGGCAGCATGTGGCCAGTGCCCTAGCCACTGAGCACGGGCACCCCTGGGAGAAGTATTTTTGAAGCTACCTCTGTATCCAAATTCTCCAACAATGACCAAGGATTCTGAACTTGACATCTCTTGAATTTATTGTACTCCACATTTATATATACTCTCACAAGAATCCACTACTTGTACAAATTATTTCAGGCACGACTAGGAATAATATTGAGAACAAAGTGTATGATGCTTCCAGAATCAAGACAGATAACATAATGGTAACTTGTGTCTTCAAGTTTTTGTTTGCAAAATGAACAAAGCCTACAGGCATTTGTACCAAAGAACACATTTCTTTTTTTCTAGACAGAGTCTTACTTTGTCACCCTTGGTAGAGTGTTGTGGCATCATAGTTTACTGCAACCTCAAACTCTTGGGCTCAAGCGATCGTCTTGCCTCAGCCTCCTGAGTACAGGCGCCAGCCACAAAGCTCGGCTATTTTTAGAGATGGGGGTCTCGCTCTGACTCAGGTTGGTCTTGAACTTGTGAGCTCAGGCAATTCACCCATCTTGGCCTCCCAGAGTGGTAATATTACAGGCGTGAGCCACCTCGCCTAGCCAAAGAACACCTTATATTAAATGCCTTTGTTGTTGTCCATAGCAAACATCTTGTTTGAAAACCAAGTTGTTGTAGGCAGTCAAAAGGTTAAACTGCTATTAATTTCTAAATTCTGTTACTTTCTATAAATGTCTTGTCATGGAGCAGTAACAAAGGTCTTGCAGAGTGGCACTGCTTGTGGACCTAAGATCACTGAATAATCAGATTCTGAGTCCACAGGGATGAAGCCCAAGCACTTGAAGGGGCTGACTGCGGTGGCTCATGCCTGCAATCCTAACAATCTTGGGAGGCCCAGACCTGCTTGAGGTCAGAAACTCAAGACCAGCCTGAGCAAGAACAAGATCCAGTCTCTTCTAAAAATAGAAAAAATTAGCTGGGTGTGGTAGCACATGCCTGTACTCTCAGCTACCTGGGAGACTGAGGAAGGAGGAATTTGAGGTTGTAGGGTTGCAGTGAGCTATGATGATGCCATCCACTGCTCTGTGGCCAGATAGACAAGAGTCAAGGGGGCTGGGAGAGGGGGCAGGCAACTGAAGGGTAGCTCTGGTCCTAAGTCACCAGCGGGCCACCTAGTGGCCTCTTTCTAGATGTGAGCACAATGCTGTGTCACTCCCTACCTCAAAAACCATTCATTGTTCTCCTTGTCTCTTGAGAGGGTGAAACCTGTCATCCAAGGCCTTCCAGAGATGGTTCCAAAAAATTTTTACATTTAATTTTTTTTTTTTTTTGAGACAGAGCCTCACAGCTATCACCCTGGATAGAGTGCGGTGGCATCACAGCTCACAGCAATCTCCAATTCCTGGGCTCAAGCGAGTCTCCTGCCTCCGCCTCCCAAGTAGCTGGGACTGCAGGCGCCCACCACAACGCCCAGCCATTTTTTGGTTGCAGCCGTCATTGTTGTTTGGTGGGCCCAGGTTGGATTCGAACCCTCCAGCTCAGGTGTACGTGGCTGGCGCCTTAGCCAGTTGAGCCACAGGCACCAAGTCAATTCCAAAAAATTTTTAAAAATCTGAGTACTTATTCTCTATCCCACTAGACTGCACTGCCCAACAAGGATGCAACTACCCTTACTTGAAGTGTAGAAAGTGAAATGAGGCTAATTTAGAAATTGAATTTTCAATCTTTAACTTTAATGATGGGTTTGTGAATCTACTTTTTCTTTTCTTTTTCTTTTTTTGGCCAGGACTGGGTTTGAATCCGCCACCTCTGGCATATGGGGCTGGCATCCTACTCCTTTGAGCCACAGGCACTGCCCTGAATCTACTTTTTCAACTGGAAATTTTATGAAATCAAGTCCTGAAGTATGTTTAAGTATAAAATATATACCAGATTGCAAACACTTAGTAATGAGGAAAAGAATTAAAAAAAACTTTTAAACATTTAGTTTTTTGTTGTTGTTGTTGTTGAGACAGAGTCTCACTTTATCACCCTCGGTAGAGTGCCATGGTATCACACAGCTCACAGCAACCTCCAACTCCTGGGCCTAGGAGAATTGCTTGCCTCAGCCTCCCGAGTAGCTGGGACTATAGGTGCCTGCCACAATGCCCAGCTATTTTTTTTGTTGTTGTTGTTGGAGTTTGGCTGGGGCCGGGTTTGAACCCGCCACCCTTGGCATATTGGGCCGGCGCCCTACCAACTGAGCCACAGGCACTACCCAACATTTAATTTTTTTTTTGAGACAGAGTTTCAAGCTGTCACCCTGGATAGCCATGGCTTCACAGCTCATAGCAACCTCCAATTCCTGAGCTCAAGCGAGTCTCTTGCCTCTGCCTCCCAAGTAGCTGGGACTACAGGTGCCCACCACAACGCCTGGCCATTTTTTGGTTGCAGCTGTCATTGTTGTTTGGCGGGTCCGGGCTGGATTCAAACCTGCCAGCTCAGGCGTACGTGGCTGGCGCCTTAGCCCGTTGAGCCACCTCTGGCATATGGGGCCGAGCACAGGCGCCAAGCCAACATTTAGTTTTTTAATACTGATCACATATGAAATTATAATATTTGGATAAACTGGGTTAAATAAAAGACATTATTAAAGTTAAATCAATTAATTTTACCCAGACGATCATGCCCTAAATCTAGGAATCCCTGTTGATTCATTCCTTTCCCTCACTCCACGTTTCATTCATTTGCAAGAGAGGGTACCTCTAATCATAAAATATACTTTGAATCCATCTGCTTTCTCTATCTCTGCTACTTCTCGTGTAGTCCTTGCAACTCTACTCCTTAAGCCTTTAATGGCTTCCAGTGCAACCTATCAAGGCTGCAGACTTCATCTCCTACCATTCCTTCCTTTGCTCACTAGATTTCGGCCACATTGGCCCTCCTCACTATTTCTTTTTCTTACTTTTTTTTTGAGACAGAGTTTCACTATGTTGCCCTCAGTAGAGTGCCATAGCCTCATAGACCACAGCAACCTCAAACTCCTGGGCTTACCTGATTCTGTTGCCTCAGCCTCCCAATAGCTGGGACTACAAGCGCTCACCACAACGGCTGGCTAGTTTTTGTTGCAGTTGTCATTGTCGCTTAGCTGGCCGGGGCTGGGTTTGAACCTACCAGTCGTGGTGTATGTGGCTGGTGCCATAACCACTGTGCTACGGGCGCTGAGCCTTTCCTTGCTATTTCTTTTTTGTTTTCTTTTTTTTTTTGTAGAGACAGAGTCTCACTTTATCGCACTCAGTAGAGTGCCGTGGCATCACACAGCTCACAGCAACCTCCAACGCCTGGGCTTAGGTGATTCTCTTGCCTCAGCCTCCTGAGCAGTTGGGACTACAGGCGCCCACCACAACACCTGGCTAACCTTGCTATTTCTTAACACAACAAACTCATCTGGTATTTCCTTTGGTTTTACATACTTCCCTTAACTCCTTCTCAGTCTTAGTTCAAAGAATACCACCTAAACTTTGCTAGCTCTCCCTCAGGGAAATACTTTATCCAATCACCTTTTCTTTCTTTCTTTTTTTTTGAGATAGTCAGTACCCTTTGAGCTACAGGCGCCACCCACATCCAAACACCCTTTACTTTCCTTCATGAACTTATTATGGGATATTGCCCTTCATCTGTCCTTAGTCTGTTCCACTCTAGAAACAAGAGCAAAACTGTTTTGTTGCTGCCAAGTCACAGCATGGGTGCTCTTTCAACAGGTGTTGAATGAACAAACATCTAATTGCTGACTACATCTATCTGCTTGGTTGGCCACTGGCTCTTCAGATTCTACATAATTGGTCTCTCTCACCTTTTCTCCTCCACAAGAGATCTGCTTTTAACTCTTTGGAGTGCTCTAAACTATGTGTTTTTGTTTGTTTGTTCTTGTTTTTTGACATAGGAGTCTCACTTTGTTGCTCTTGGTAGAGTGCTGTGGTATGATATAGCTCTTGGTAACCTCAAACTCTTGAGCTCAAGTTTCTCTTGCCTCAGCCTCCTGAGTAGCTGAGACTACAGAAGCCCACAAAACTCAGCTATATCGCTCTCGCTCAGGTTGGTCTCTAACTCTTGAGCTCAAGTAATCCACCTGCCTTGGCCTCCCAGAGTGCTAGGATAACAGGTGTGAGCCACCGCGCCTGGATCTTGGTTCTTAAAAAAAAACCCAAAACAAACCACAAAAATTCTACATCATCCAAAGAGAACTTTTTCCCTTCCCTAATGTATATTCTCTTCCCTTCTTTCTATGAAACAGGATCTCATCATCGCCCTGGGTAGTGTGCAAGCACTTAGCTCACAGCAACCTCAACATCTTGGGCTCAAGTGGTCCTCCTGCATCAGCCTTCTGGGTAGCTGTGACTACAGGCACCTGCTCCAATGTCGAGCTAGGTTTTTCCATTTTTAATGGAGACTGGATCTTGCTCTTGTTAGTCTCAAACTCCTGGTCTCAATCCTCCCCTCAGAGACTCTCAATGTTAGGATTACAGGTGTTAGCTGCCATGTCTGGCCTCCTCCCTTGATTCTTTTTGAGACAGTCTCACTATGTCGCCCTCGGTATGGTGTCACAGGTCACAGCAACCTCAAACTCTTGGGCTTAAGTGATTCTCTTGCCTCAGCCTCCCAAGTAGCTGGGACTACAGGTGCCCACCACAACACCCGGCTATTTTTTAAATTAATTTTTTTTGTTGTTGCATTTGTCAGTGTTGTTTAGCAGGCCTGGGCCGGGTTCAAACCTGCCAGCCTCTGTGGCCATGTGCCCTACCCACTGAGCTACGGGTGCTGCCCCTCTCCCTTGTTTCTAACATCAGTGAAGACACTTCCGTTCTCTAGAATGCTCCACCAACACACTTGGGAGTCATTCCCTTATTTAGTGAATCAAATCTCCAAGCTGTTAATAACCACATTGGTCATTTTGCTTCTCCATTTGCCACTACCTCAGAGCAAGTCATTAATCTCTCACAGGCTGTTTTCCTTGCTTTGGATTTTTGTGTAAGTGATCTAAAATGCAAATTCAGTCCTACAGTGCTTCTACTTGAAATCTTTAATAGCTTCCTCTTGGATCTCAAGAGCTGATTTCTGCACAGGACGTTCAAGGTCTTCATGAGTAGACCTGTAAAGAAACACCTCCAGATATCCTTACCCAATTTCCCTTGTGTTTGCCTCTTAACCTTTATACTTACTGCTTCCTCTTTCTAGGCCTTCCCCAATTCCCTTATTAAAGCTAACTGTTTCTCCAGTCCCATTCCATTCATAAGGGGTTCCTTCTTTATGAGATTCTGCAGTATTCAGCAGTTTTCCGTCATCATTCTAGTGATGATAACTATTTACTTCTACATTCTACAGCATAAATCCAACTGTGGGTGAGTGAGTAAGGCTTCTATAGCACTTCTTAGCTGAATGTTTATTCAAGTAAACAAGTTACAAATAAACATGACATCAAAATTTCATCAACTGAAACAATTAAAATATTAAATCAAAAGAAAATATACCATGGCTCCTATGCCACTTTTTTCTTCTATGCAAGACACAATAGTAAGTTGTACGAAGACTACAAATCTTCACTGTATCATTCCAAAAGGTAAGTGGGGAAAGATTACTTATGGCAGGCCACACATAATCAGTAGGCAATGAGAGTTTCATTTAAGTTTGTCACCTCTCCTGGATCAAACTCTTAGTGCTGTCTCAGAATTCCCAAATCTCAGATTAGAAGATACCAAAAGTTCAGTTAGTAGATTAGGAAAACTAGGTGAGAAAGCCATTATTCCAGGCTCTCCTGTTAAAAACTTATCAGGATTACTAAGTTCCTAACCAAATCACGTGTAATTAAATCTGTAAGGTTTTACTTTGGAAATCACTATTCGTAAAATAAAAACCATATGAATTTTTCTTTCTTTTTTTTTTTGAGACAGAGCCTCAAGCTGTTGTCCTGGGTACAAGTACCATGGCATCACAGCTCACAGCAACCTCCAACTCCTCAGCTTAAGCAATTCTCTTGCCTCAGCCTCCCTGGCAGCTGGGACCACAGGGGCCCGCCACAACGCCTGGCTATTTTTTTGTTGTAGTTGTCATTGTTGTTTAGCAAGCCTGGGCTGGATTCGAACCCGCCAGCTCTGGTTTATGTAGCTGGCGCCTTTGCCGCTTGACCTACAGGCGCCGAGCCGAATTTAATAAAAGTGCAACACCACAAAATTTTTGACATTCCAGCCACCGGAAACATCTCTACCTACCTGGGTGACAGATAGCAAAGGGAATTCAGTGAGCAGTTATGAGGGTGTATGAAGTATGAGGCACAATTAGATGTTAAACAGAAAAAGCTACCTGAGTATGTACATCCTGGTCATAAACCTATTCAGCTTATGCTAAATGGAGACGGAACATCCTCCAGTTCTTTCCCTGCTACCTCTACAGCGTCTCTCGTTCCACTCTGCCTAGTTGAATCTAGGGTCACTTTAAGGTACGTCCTAACCTCCCGGCTGCCCTTCCGTCTCCCAAGATTCTCCCAGGCGGCTCAGTGGGCAAGCTTAAGTTCCAAGGATTCCGCAGTCTGTCTTTTAAACGTCAAGTCAGGGAGATAACGAAGCTTAGCACTGGCATGTTAGTTTCCAAACTCCTACCCGCCGCAGAAAGAAGCGGGAAGGTACCGCTGCGGCCCCGCAGCTCTGCCGCGCACATGGCGGGCTGTAGCTCCCACCCCCGCTGCCGCGCAGGCGCCGGGCGAGCCGGGACTTGCGGTCGCAAAGAGTGGATCATTCCGCCGTCTTCTTTGTGTGGATGAAGCACTAGAAATGGCATATTTTTCTCCTTTCTGTTAAAAAGAAAAGTCAGACCCTCTCGCTCCTCTCTCCCGCCGGAATGGGGTCGGAAAGTGGGTGGGAGTGGGCTCTGACGACTGCAGAGGCGGAAAGCCCTCGGGCGTGGGGCTGACGAAGGCCGGGTCGAGGAGGGATGCTGGGAGCTTTGACTCACTCGCACACCATGTGTCCTTCCGCGCGCAGCACGGGGGACTTTTCGGTGGGGATTTTGGGCGCCGACCAGACGCGGCATTTTCGGAAAATAGCGCCCTGTGCAGCTGAAGCGCTTTGTGTGTAGCGGGGCCGCGTCAGCCCGGCCGGGTACGAGGCGCCTTGGGTCCTCGCACCACCTCCTACTGCCTCCCGGTTGCCGCTCCCGAAGCTTTTCCAGGTCAGTGCGGGTCTGTGTAGGGCCCTGTTACCACCGGATGTGGAAGTTGATCTCTTCGCTGGTAAAAAATAATTCCACTTCCCCCGGAACCCAGATCATCCCCGCGATTTCCTGTTTATTGCATTAAGGCGCCGGGTTTCCGGGGCTCCTGGCCCCGCTTATTCCGCGGGGGTCGGCGGGGTCGGCCTGGGCGCCCGCTCCGCCCGCGCCGCCGCCGTGCTTTGTCCGCTGGGCACCCCGCTTCTGGGAGGGGCGGGCAGACATGGTGGCGGCCGCCGCCCCCTCCTCGGCCCCGGCACGCCGCGGCCTCCTGGCTGGGCCAGGCCGCAGCCCCGGGCTGGGGCGGCGATGGGGTCGCTCCGGGACGGCGGGGGCTCAGAGATCGCCGGGAGGCGGGCGATGCGCGGGAGAAGGAGAGAGGCAGGCGCGGCCCGGCCTCGGCCCTCGGCGCCGCCGGCCCCTTTGTCTGGGCGGCCTGACGGGCCCGCCGGGTTCCCCGGAGCAGGGAAGGGTCGGCCGGCCCTGGGCGCACTGTGCTGCGGGGCCCGCGGGGCGGGGAGGGGAGGCGCTCGGGCCGCCGCGGGAGCGGAGGGCCGGGACAGGGTTCACTGGAGAGCCCAGCCTGTACCGCGTGGGGCGGCCACCGCGACAGCTTCGGCCGCGGGGACTGGAGTCCTGAGGGGAAGAAGACTGCCTTTCTGAATGCTCGAGACTTGTGCCACAGAGGCTTTGCCGCCGAGACCCGCGAGTGCACGGCTTCGGGAAAGTTGAGAATTTTGCCAGGTCATCTCTTCCTGGGTACAGTTGGTACAGTTAATCAGTGGTGTATTTAGCGTGTTTTCGTTGAAGCTCTCCAACTGTGTTGAAGCAGCATGCCTATCCTCAAGGGTGCATCGTGAAAACTGAAACCAAAGGAATGATAGAGGCCTGCTTTGTGCGTTTTCCCACTTTACGCTTGTTTCTGGTACATACTCTTCTTGCTTTAAGCCTGATTGGACTGGCGAGCAGACATCTGTTCAAAGAAGGGGCAGAGACTACAGTTTACTTCTGAAGGGGGCTTGGTAATGTGGAAATGGTTAACTTCTCCCTCCAGACTGGTTTGCTGTCTCCACTCAGGCAAGTTACTTTCTGAAGTACAGTTTGTATCTAGAAGGTTTGAATTAGTCCATAAATGATCCTTGTAAAGTACTTTGCCATCACAATTAAAGATGCACTCTTAATTTACTATGCAGAAGTTAGTAGTCAGAAAGTTTTTTGCATATCGTTTATCTCACGACTTACCGGCTTGGTTTAAATTTTTTTCCCACAAACATGCAAGTATCATCAGCTTTGGCACTTCCATCTTCAGGCTCAGACTTCTGAGTTTTAAGGAAGCTAAAAACGACGTTATCTCATTGTCTCAATTTTTCTAAGTATTTTTCAAAAACAGCCATTTCATGTTAACATTAATGACATTTAAGCAGAAGTGACATGTACAAATCTTTTTAATGTCTGGTGTAATAGAAGATAGCTAGATTCGTAAATATACTTCTTCAGTCTGTTGTGGTTTTCACACCTTCTAACTTCTGGAAAACTCTGTACACGTAATAGTTTTGTTTTAAACAGAAATGTGTTCTCCCTTCCTGCTTTCACCATACAAGTCAAATCAGAATATCATGTAAGAAAACATTTTAAGAATATGGATAAGATTGATTCCTATACTTTTTTATTGGGCTAACTTTTTAAAAAATGGCATTTAAGTGCATAAACAACATCACAGATAAAGATTGCATAATTTGGATATGATCCTGGAGCCCCATGAAGGTTTGGAAATGTTTTAAGTGAATAAACTTAAATTTTTAATAACAGTACATATTTTTTTCTTGTAGGAATCTATTAGAGTGCTATGAAGGCACATATTTTTAATGGTGTACACAAGTAAAATGTGAATTCCATATTAGATGTGCTTGTGAAAATTGGTATGTTAATTTTTATCTTTGAAGGTAGGATACTTTTAAAACACTGTAAGTGCTCCAGATTTAGAGGGAATTCTGCAGTGAAACCTTTGGTGAAAGGAAGAATAGTTTGCATATATAGGACTCCTCAGAGTCCTCTGTCTAAGTCTCTGAAGCAATCTGGGTTTTCTAGGTTGGGTGACAATTATACTATTATGTGTAAAAAATTTGAAGCCATGCTTACTTTAATGGTTTTGAAAGGAAGCTAAATTTGTTTCTAGTTGTTTCTGTGAACTCTAGACCGAATCTGTCAGTCAATAGTTCTCTACTGTTCCATCAACAGGAAGCATCTGGTCATTCTTCATGTAATTGTTAGAGAATGCCAGGTGCATTTTTATTATTTTTATTTTTTTAATTAATTTTTCTTGCCAGGTGTATTTTGAATGTTTGCTGTCCAAATGAAAATAGACTGATGTTGGTTACTTTTACTTTATTTCAGTTTGTCACTTTTGGCCCCACCTGTAAAGTATTTTTATAATGAGCCACATCTCTCTCTTTTTTTTTTTTTTTTGAAACAGAGTCTCACTCTGTACCCTGGGTGGAGTGGCCTAGCTTCATAGCTCACAGCAACCTCAAACTCTTGGGCTCAAGGGATCCTTTTGACTCAGCCTCTGAAGAAGCTGGCATATAGGCACCTGCCACCATGCCTGTCTGGTTTTTCTGTTTTTTTTTTTTTTTTTTTTTTTTGGTGGGGACTACAGGTGCCCACCACCATACCTATCTAGTTTTTCTCTCTTTTTTTTTTTTGGCGGGCGGGGGCTGGATTCGAACCCGCCAGCTAAGGTGTACGTGGCTGGCACCTTAGCCCACTGAGCCATAGGGGCCGAGCCCTTTTTTTTTTTTTTTTTTTTTTTTTTTTAAAGTGGTAATAGGGGTCTTGTTTTTGGCTCAGGCTGATATTGAACTCCTGAGCTTAGGTGATCCACCCATCTTTGCCTCTCAGAGTTTTAAGATAACAGTGCAGTCCACATCTCTTGTTGAATGGTTTTCTTTTTCCCTTAAGTACTTTATAAGTTAGAAATAATAACAGGTAGGGCGTCGCCTGTGGCTCAGCGAGTAGAGCGCTGGCCCCATATGCTGAGGGTGGTGGGTTCAAACCCAGCCCTGGCGGAACTGCAAAACAAAAAAACAGCAGGGCGTTGTGGGGCGCCTGTAGTCCTAGCTAATCGGGAGGCTGAGGCAAGAGAATCGCCTAAGCCCAAGAGCTGGAGGTTGCTGTGAGCTGTGTGACACCACGGCACTCTACCAAGGGTGATAAAGTGAGACTCTGTCTCTACAAAAAACAAAACAATAACAGGTAAAGCAAACATGTCATGAGGAATTCAGAATTAATTGAGATTTTTGACTCATGAATTTATTTTGAGAGAGCATAAGACCCTTATTTAGTCTTGCTTTGCAAGTTATCTGCAAATGAATTTACTGATGGCCTCCACCTTTCTCTCTCACGTTGCAAACAAAAGGAAACCAAACCCAAACAAAGTTGAAGTTCAGGGCAACCAGGTTTTCTAATGAATATCATTTCTTTGGCCAAAGTCTTTTCAAGTAGTAATAATGTTTCTATGACATTAATATGTCTACTTTGGGACAGCTATAATTAGTATCATACTTAAGTTTTCTGAAGGTTTTTGTCTTTCATGCTTTTTAAAAGGCACATGAGATTAGTATTAGGGGCTCTCTGTTTCCTCATAGTGTTGAGTGTTGACGCTATGCTTCGCACAGTGAAGATGCTGTGTGTAGTCAGCCCTCAGTTCAGTTGGTAGACTAGTAGTGTACCTTTATTTGTTCTGAATATGTCCATGTATTAAGTGTAGAGGCTTAACCTTGAAATGATTTCTGCACTAAAGATGAATCCATATGCATGGCCATTGACATATTTAGAAGTAGAGATCTAAAACTCTAAGCCCTACTTCACTTACCTTTTAGTAGGAATAATTGTAAAGACTGGCAGGGCCTCAAATCTTAACGCACAAATGGAAAATGTGGAAAAGACTTAATCTTTTTAACTGATTACACAATAGTGTTGATTCATACTAAATGTGCATTTTTTTTTTTTGACTACTAGACAACTAGGAATTGTGTCATATTTCTAAAAAAGTAATTTGCAAGTTGGTAGAAAGAGCACCACTTTACTTTGTACTGGTTGTAATATACTTGGGGTATTGTGTCAGCTTTTTAGGTAGCAGGCTATCACACCATAAGTGAGATTTTGTATCCATTCTCAAACTTTATATCAGAGCCACTTGGGAGAGCAAATTATAAAAACAATACAGGGAGGGCTCTGTGCTTAGAGCTCAGCGGCTAAGGCACCAGCCACATACACTGGGGCTGGTGGGTTTGAACCTGGCTCAGGCCTACCAAACAACAACAACAACAACAACAACAAAAATAGCCGGGCGTTTTGGTGGGTGCCTGTAGTCCCAGCTACTTGGGAGGTTGAGGCAAGAGAATCGCTTAAGCCCAGGAGGTTGAGTTTGCTGTGAGCTGTGATGCCATAGCACTCTACCGAGGGTGACATAGACTCTTGTCTCCAAAAAAGGAATATATGGAGGCCCAAGCTTAAGTAGGACAGGACCTGGGCCTCTATTTTTATAAAGTTCCTGAGATGATACATGTAGACACCCAAGTTTCAAAGGTACTGAGCTAGGCTCGGCGCCTGTGGCTTAATGGGCTAAAGCGCCAGCCACGTACACCTGAGCTGGCGGGTTCAAATACAGCCCAGGCCTGCCAAACAACAATTGACGGCTGCAACCAAAAACTGGCCGGGCATCATGGGTGCTTGTAGTCCCAGCTACTTGGGAGGCGGAGGCAAGAGACTCACTTGAGCCCAGGAATTGGAGGGTTTCACTTTGTCGCCCTCAGTAGAGTGCCTTGGCTGTCATAGTTCACAGCAACCTCCAGCTCTTGGGCTTAGGCAATTCTCTTGCCTCAGCCTCCCGAGTAGCTGGGACTACAGGCGCCCGCCACAATGCCTGGCTATATTTTGTTGCAGTTGGGCTATAGTCGGGTTTGAACCCATCACCCTCAGTATATGGGTAGAAGTTAAAGGCAGATTCCAACTATTTACCAAGAGAACTTTTCTCAAAACTGTAAAAATGAAATGGATTGGTCTGTCTCTGTTTGCTGATAGTGTCTGCACTGGGGAGTCAGAGCGGAATTGATGTGTTCAAGGAGGATTTGGGGTAGGTGTCTTCAAGTTCTGTATAAACTTTGAGATTTTATGAAATATGTCTGTTTGCCTACACATAGTGGAAGATCAAAAGCAAATAGAGCGAAATGAGTTAGTTAGCTTACGTGGATCATAGTTTTTACATTCTTGGATAAAGTAAAATGAACATTAAGTGAAAACGTTCTTTGATGAAGGGCTTAAGTTGTAATTTTGTAAGGTGCGCCTGTGGCTCAAGGAGTAGGGCGCCAGCCCTGTACATCAGAGGTGGCAGGTTCAAACCTGGCCCTGGCCAAAAACTGCAAAAAAACAAAAGTTGTAATTTTGTGGACTCAGAAGCTATAAAAATAGGCATACCTTCTGACATGGAAATTCCCATTTGAAGGAAATTATGCCGATGTAATAAAGATAGTGTATGAGGATTTAGCTGTGAGCATATCAGTTATAACAATGTTGATGACAAAAGCTGTGTATTTAACCCCCACAGTAATCACATGAAATGGGTAGTGTAATCTCCATTTTTTAGAAAAAACAGGCATAGGTTTTTAGGTTGCTTCCCCAAGGTAGCTGAGTTAGTGGTGGGAATAAGTCTTGAATTCAGCCAGTGTGGCTCCAGAGCCAGTCCTCTTGATCTCCGTGCTAGAGAATTGTGAACAACCTAAATGTTTTATAGTGATTGTTAGGGCACATCCCTATAGTGGATCTTTATCCAATCATTATAATGTCCTCAGAAGAATGTAAAGACATGAAAAGGTGTCTTGGTGTGTGTAAGAGAAAAAAGTAGGTAGAAAAATATGACTCTTCGGGGAAGAAAGCACGAAAAGCATGAATAGGAAGTGATTCTCCTGCCTTATCCTCTCAAGTAGCTGGGATTACAGGTGCGCACCACAATGCCCAGCTATATTTCGAGACGAGATTTTACTCTCGTTCAGGCTGGTCTTGAACCTATGAGCTCAGGCAGTTCATCTGCCTCGGCCTCCCAGAGTGCTAGGATTATAGACGTGAGCCACCACACCCGGCCTTTGAATTTTTTTTTTAAGTTTGGTTCCTTACCATTACCATTGTAGAAGTAATGTGTTAATTTAGAGGAAAATACAACTGACTTCTACCACATTACCATAATCAGCTCTCTGTTTTGTTGTGTTTTATTCATCTTATGTGTACTTGTTTGTTTGTTTTCTTTTTGAGACAGAGCCCAGCTCTGTTGCCTGGGCTAGAGAGTGCAGCAGTAGTGTCATCATGCCCCGCCTCCCGTGCCCAGCTAATTTTTCTATTTTTTTTTTTGTAGAGACAGAGTCTCACTTTATTGCCCTTGGTAGAGTGCCGTGGCATCACACAGCTTACAGCCACCTCCAATTCCTGGGCTTAAGCGATTCTCTTGCCTCAGCCTCCCGAGTAGCTGGGACTACAGGCTCCTGCTACAACGCCCGGCTATTTTTCTGTTTTGTAGTTTGGCCGAGGCTGGGTTTGAACCTGCCACCTTCGGTGGCGCCCTACTTGATGAGCCACAGGCGCTGCCCTAATTTTTCTATTTTTTACAGAGATAGCGTCCTGTTCTTACTCAGGCTGGTCTCAAATGATCCTCTTGGCTTGGCCTCCCAGAGTACTAGGATTATAGGCGTGAACTGCCATGCTTGGTATTATGCCTAATATTTTAAAATACCCAGTTAGTCACTATGTATCCATGTGACTTTAGGAAATTTACTTAAATTTCTCCATGCCTCAGTTTCCTCCTTTGTAACATGGAGACTATAGTATCTACCTTATGGTATGGTTGGGAGTATTAAATTTGAGTTGTTGGCACATAAAGCAATCAGAACACTGTCTTACCCATAGTAGCTCAATAAATGTTAGCAATTATACAGAGTCACAGTTCACTATTCAACTCATTAACTTTTAGTAGATGCCCTTCATTTCTACCTAAATAAAAATAGGGTGTAAGTGTGATAATGATATGTTTCATTGTCACTTGATAATGTTCTATAATTTCATCTTTTCTTGTAAATTGAATGCAGCCTTTCGCTTTTCTGCGGAATCTTGCTGCCACAGTTAACTTATCCTCTTTGGTAATGTTGATTATTATCTGCAATGATTTTTCCTTCTTACCCTCAAATATGTAGAGATCCCTGTGTTTTGGAAGAAAAAAATCAGCTTTGATGAGCTGTTACTCTTCTTTCTAGCTATGTACCTTAGTTCATTAACTTATTTCAAAAATTTTTTTTCTTCTTTTTTATTTCAAAATTTTTAAAAACCGAGTTCCTGAGCAATTGCTCCCCTCAGTTTAACTACTTCCTTCCTAATTTACTGCAGTTTTGAAATAATCATATTTAGACTGTTACTTGAAAGGACTTATTTCTTATCAATAATATTGGCTTTATTCTGATGTTATTCAGCCAGTGTATGTTATGGCTGATTGCTGCTGAGACTTAACTCCTTGTCCTTCATCTTAGTATGTCATCTTGGTTTTCCTTTTTTTTTTTATTGTTGGTGATTCTTTGAGGGTACAAGAAACCAGGTTACACTGATTGCATTTCTTAGGTAAAGTCCTTAACAATCGTGTTTTATCCCCCAATTTTTTTTTTTTTTTTTTTTTTTTTTAAAGACAGAGGCTCGCTATGTTGCTCTGGCTAGAGTGTCACAGCTCACAGCAACCTCAAACTCTTGGGCTTAAGTGATTCTCTTGTCTCAGCCCCCCAAGTAGCTGGGACTACAGGTGCCCACCACAACACCTGGCCACTTTTTGGTTGGAGTTGTCATTGTTGTTTGTCAGGCCTGGGTTGGATTCGAACCCGCCAGCTC